>JAVSCE010007749.1:0-21048 GCA_032199065.1 Smutsia gigantea
GCGCCTCCAGCGCGGCCTGAAACTTGATCCCGTGTCGGAAGGACAGTGTGTAAACACTAGGCGCGCTCCGAGAGCCCGCGGGAGGGGCCGGGCGAGGGCCGCCGGGGAGCTCCGAGGCCCAGCGCTCTCGGCCGCCTGCTCACCCCGGGTACGATCGGCGGGGCCGCCGCCTCACTCTCTGCCTTCCCAGTTGGCTCAGCTAATTGGAGCCGCCGCCGCCACCTCGGCGGCTTCTTGTTGAATTTTCTAGATCGCGGCCGTTCAGTCGTGGCTGCCTGCGGCTCCCCTCCCTTTCCCACAGCTGTTATCTCCGCCAGCAACTTGTTGGTGGTGGGGGACCCTGCCTCCGCTGACCCTGGCTTCAGGCTCCGTGTTCACCCCAGCAGTTCGGGGGTGTTCTGCGGGGCACGGAAGGGGAGGTAGAGTCTTAACAGAACTGTGAGTCTTTGCCCCAGAACCTGAGGCTCATTGTTTTGGTGAGCACAAATTACTATCCAGGGTATCCTCTCAGCAGAAAGCCATCGTCTTTGCTGTATTGCACCAGGAGGTAGTGACAGTCCCAGAGGGACTTCAGGAGCAACTCCACTAGTGACTTCAGTTCCAGGAAAATGTTACAGAAGGGTGGGGTGTTGGGAGGCACAAAGATACCCCCTCCCTCTGGCTCTGCCCCCAATCCCTCTCAGCACTGGGGACTTGATGCAGAGGAACACTTCTACATTTTGGATCTAGATCACCCAAAAGGGCCGAGGCTGCTTCCTTCTTGGTTTGAAGTACCAAATGGGGCCAGGGTGTGTCTTGTCAACCTCAGTGGGTTCTGGAGGGACACTCCCCCAAACTTAGTCATTTCTAAGCTTGTGCCAGCCAGCCCTTCTGGGCCCTGGGTCCCCCCAGCTGTGCCTCCCTTCTTCCTTGGCCTGCTGTCTGAAACCCTAGCCATAATGTCCCCTCTAGGTGCAAAGTATCCGGTCTGCAAGCTATTAGGTCTGCATGGGTCTGTAAGAGGCCCCAAGCCTGGCCCCATGGCCAAAGTGGGAACAAGTGAGGCAGTTTGGTAGTGCTGAAGGACTGAAGAAGACGTTGCTGATGGTGCTAGAGCAGTTGCTTTATATCCAATGCCCACCTTAGAATGTCTTTCCCTCTGAATAGAACTTTTGCTAGTGGGTTTCACAGGCCCAGGGCCCGACGTTGTAAAAGTGGTTGTACCCCCAGCCCGGAAGTGCATAAATACACACAAACTCCCAGGGGGCTGGGTCTGAGAACTACCACTGAGGGGATCCGTAGCAGCGAGAGAGGGTCAGTTTTTCCTGTAACAGTTCTGAGAAAGGTGCCTGTTCCCTCCCTTTGATAGGTCTCTGACAACTGTTAGGGAACAAAGAGGCAAGGCCACTGGCTCATCAACTGTCATTTTCCGACACCTCTTTCCCTGCCTTCTAACTTTTACCCGGAAGGCCACTTTGGGTTTTCCTGAGGTGTCCTCTCCATTTACTTATAACCAGAGCAAGATTTCCAACACAGTCCACAATGATTTAAGCCATGATAAAAAGAGAATCTATAAAGCTAATATTATAATGTTGTCCAGGATGGCACTTCAGTAAGTCAAGTTCACCTAGTTCCTTGGCATCTAAAAGCCTCCAGGCCCTTCCAATTAGATAACCTAAATGTGTCTCCCACTGTTAGTTTTTCTTCTTTCTGTAGCGGAAAAAAATGAAGCCTCCCAAAGGTGGTTATTCTCCTTCACCTGTACCCTATCAGCTTGTGAAAACCTTGTTTCTGTGTAGGGTAAAGTGTATTTCTATGTTTTGATTTAAAAAAAAAGAGTTATTTGTGTTTCTTTTCAGGCCTGAAAAGATAATTCTGTGCCCCAGGAGCTCACTTTTCACCTGGTGGTTTGACAATCTGGATTCTCGTTCTGGAGCAAGAGTGCTTTGATGTCCCAGACTCCTTCTCATAGTTTTCCCCTTCCCTCTGTCACCACCCAGATAGCACCAGCCCTTGAGTAGGTCCCATGGCCTGAGGGTTTCTGTCTTGAGGGCTGGTGGGGTCTCAGAAGATCCTGTGACCCTCAGCCTGGTATCAGGCATTCACATTTCTTTTACTGTGCAAAGAATATTCTCAGCCATTGGAATTCTTGTTCCATCTCCCTGAAAGTTTATGCCAAGAACTCCCCATGGGGCCCATGGTGATGGATGTCGTGAGGTCCAGGGAAGGAGCTGTTACGGTGGGAAGAGTTGAGTGCTTGCCTGAAGGACTCAGACTTGAATTAAACAAAAATGCAAACTGTAACCAAAAAAGCAGTTCTATTGGCCTGGTAGCTTGCTTGGAAACAAACCCTACCCCACCCTCCCACCCACCCCCAGCTAGTAAAGCCTGGGGGCATATCCTTCCTTTGGCCTCTGTTTAGCTCTCGACTTACAAATGGTGCAGTTAAGCATACCAGGAAGCTGAGAAGCATTCACTACTCCTCACTTTCCCTGGCGCTAGGCTCAGCTTGGCTGAACTTGCCGTTCCTGTCTTTTTGGAGGAGCTGGTTGTATTCCTGAAGCAGGATCGCACTGTGCTGCCTCCCTAGGGGTCCTCAGCTATTGATTTTTAATATCCGTATTCAATATTGTGTATTAAATATTGAATCCATGCACGAGAGGATGTGATGCAAATCACCAGCCGTGCCTGAGACTTTAATAGTTGTTTTATTGCCCGGAAACCACAGTTGGACGCAAGGCATCCTGCAGCCGAGGCTGGGGGCGGGGATGACAAGCAGAAAGGAGAGCTGAGCAGACAAGCAGAGTCGGGCCTTCCAAAGATACAAGACCTCTGGGATAGCCACTGCTGCAGGCACAGCCAGGCCCTGACAACTTACCCCTGGGCAGGTGGGTTGGGACCAGGTCCAAGGCTGTTACCGAGAGGCAGGGCTGTTGAGGCGTAGGGCTGTGTCCTTCCTTTCTAGACTTCCCTAACTGAACTGTTCATTGCTGTCCAGCCATTCCCTTTCCCCTACACACAGATATTCACACACACACACACACACACACACACACACACACACACACACACACACACGCACACACAGCTCTATTGAACAGGAAAGTGAACCTGGGGGCAGGAAACCCCAGGCCTTGGGCCTCCTCCATCAGTCTTAGCTCTAGGACCTTGGTACACACCTCTCTTAACCTCCCTGGGCCCCATTTCCCTCCTCTGCCAATGGGGTAATGCTATCTGCCCTACCTCCCTCCCAGCCTGGTGGTGAGGCTGGCGCAAATGAGATAATTTCAGGGAAAAGGCTTTTGTAAATTGTCAGGCCCTACGTAGGCAGGCTGAGGGATTAGTGTTGGCTTTCCCTTTATGCTCCCGCTCTCCTGCAGGCTGTGTCTCCCGACTGCCTTCTTTTTCTCAGGCCTGAGCCCCCTCCTCCATTACAGGCCCCTTCCTCTCCTCTCCCTTGGCCACCTCTGCCCTGTCTCCCAGGCTCCCGGCTCTGCCAGTGACTCTGAGCTAGGGCTAGGTAGTCAGGTTGTGAGGGCACCCACCAGCAGGGAGAGAGGAAGGGCTAGACGTGTGTGTGTGTGTGTGTGTGTGTGTGTGTGTGTGTGTGTGTGTGTGTGTGTGTGATGGGGTGGGTGCAGCTAGTGTGCGCAAATCCAAGAGCCTCGGGAAAGCGCTCGGTTTCTTTCGAGGGAGGAGAGGCGCGCCCCGAGGCGGCGGGGGAGTCGGGCGGAGAGAGCAGTGGGGCGGGAGGGGCGCGGCAAGGGCCGCTGCTGGGCCACGTGCGGTCGGTGACAGGGAGCGGCAACGACCAAAGGCTGGGGACCTCTTCCCACCTTACACTGTTCCTTGTTGCAGGAAATCCAGTCTTGGTTACTGATTGTTGGAAAGTTAGGGTGTGGGTTTTGCCGTAAGGGTCTTGAGCTTGGGAGGCCCTAAATGTTAATTCCGTGGAGGGTGGTAGCTCTCCAGCGCCTCCAAGTCAGATAAAGAGTTGCCCAAGGCCCCCAGGGTGGAGAGGAGTTCTCCGAGGGCCGTGCTTGTGTCCCGAGAAGGTGCCAAGCTCCTCTAACCCATACCTTTGTCCCGGGCTCGAGAAGAGGGGGAGACCAGAGGGATCCCTATCAGTTAAGACCACCCCGGGGACCCTGCCAGGTGCTGGGAAGGCCCAAGCTGACTCGCCAAGCCGGCCCAAGCCCAAAGATCAGCTCTGGCAGTAGGCCCCGCTGGGAGTCCGAGTCAGCGTTCCCTGGGCGCGCGAACGGGGGTATGCCAGGCAGGGCCTGACTGCGCACGCCTCCGCGTTGGGGCTCGGGCGTCTGCTGCTTCCTGCGTTTCCGGGTCTGCGGCTGAGCCGCCTCGGCTCTCTCCTCCCGCTTTGTCTTGCTGCCAGCTTCTCTCTTGACCTCGCCAGTCTCCTGGGTTGGCCGGTCGCGCTCTGCCTCTCCGGGTGCGTCTAGGTTTTTACACTGCCTTGCCCTTTGCGCACGCGTGGCCCCCTTCCCCCAACCCGGGCTCACCTCGGCCTCTTCTCGCGGGCTACTTGGCACTGCCTTAGGATCGCTGCGAGTGCCCACGCCTTGCTCCTCCTCCCCCGACCCAGGTTGACGCATCCGGGGCCTCGGCAAAGCGACCTCAGGGACTAAAACATCCCGAGGTTCTGGTTTAGCTCCACCAAAGCAAACCCCAGAGGACTCCGAGTATCCCTCACTGCGTTCCCCATCGCTCCCAGCCCTAGGCAGCAACGGAGAGGGCTTTTTCTTAGACCTGCTTTGCAGAGCTCAGGGGGAACACTTCTGCGGCCGACCTCGAGGCGTCTGTGGCTTCCCCGAACTCTCGAGACTGTAAGCCGCCGAGAATTTGAGTACACGATTCTGCTGCTGACCCGAAAGTTGGCCAGACCTATGGGTCCGGGTTGGGGTGCCTGGAGTGCGTGTGCGTACTGCAGGGACTGTCGGTGAATTTGTCGCTACAAAAGGGGGAGGGGGGCGCAGCCTCGGGGACTCGGGCTGAGGGGCTAGCCAGGGGTCTGCGCAACACCCTAGGCTGCCCCCTCACCCTAGGCCCGCGCACGGCCGGCCTTCCAAGAGAAAACACCGTCCAACTCCTTGAAAGTAAACTTGCCACGAGGGGAGCGAAGGAAGGAGGGGGCTGGCAGGGGTGTCTGCGTCGGGAAGACTTGTGTCAAGTTTCAGCCTCTAATGACACTCGGCGGCAAGGTGCCAAGGCCCTGGGAACGGCGGCGGGGGGGGAGGGCCGTGGGGGTTCGGGGTGAGAGTGACCGCGCCGCGGGACCGGACTCGCGAACCCCGAGGCGCACCGCTCGTTCTCCGGCCGGAGGAGGCCAGGGCGGGCCAGGGGAGGCGGGGGCGGCAGGCGGGGAGGGGGCGTTCGGAGAGCCGCCTGAGCCGAAAGGAGCGCAGGCATCTTCCGCAATCCATTCATGCACTGAAGCGCGTGCAGAGCTGCTGATCGCTGCCATTGTTACTCGCGGGTGGTGTGGGAGCCGAGCCTCCACTCTGGCGAGAGATAAATGGCCTCTGACAGCCCCTCCTTGCCAAGAGAGCTCCTCGGATTTCACCGCGCGGCGGCTCTCAGGTCTGTGCCTCGCTCGCTTCCCGGTGAGAACCTTTAAATCAGCCTCCGGGCCCTCCCTCCTCCCCGACGCTGCCCCCGCCTGCTCAGGCCCCGGCAGGGCCCGGGGCGCGCTGCGCGCAGTCTCCGACCCCCGCCCCAACTGAGGGGGGGGACAAGGCGGGGAGCTCCGGGAGGACCCAGGGGCCACGGGGGAGGCGCGGGGAGGCGGCCGGAGTCCCCCAGCCCCGGCTCTGCACCTCCCCCGGAGCGGAGCCCCGCGCCCCGCCTCCGCGCCCACAAGATGGATCAGGCTACCGTGCGGAGAGCGGGCTGTAAATATTTAAAAAGTCTCGCGCGCGCTGGCGGTAATGGCTTTCGCAGTCGGAATGTGTGCCAGGATAAGAGGGGAAGGGCGATGTGTGTTCTGTGTTGCGAGGTGGGGGAATTGTTCCTATGCCTCCTCCCCTGGTTCGGAGTGGGCTGCTTGTTTCCGATTTCCCGCCCTCCGCCTCTGCCGCCGCGTCCCACCATAGCGTCGAGAACACCAGTCGATAGGGACCTTGAATCTGGAAGGGCGACTCAGGCCTGGATGGGGTGACCTGGATCACCCTCCCCTTCGAGGTCTCCCGAGGTCCTAGGCTGGGGCTGGTCCTAGAGTCCCTCCCGGTCCAGGTCCGCTTCTCGCTGATGCACCCTGGAGGGTGGGGAACACGCAGGTTGTATCCCCCAGAGTTTGGGTGGTCGCTAAAGCCTGGGCCCTGTTTGTGCCTTTGCTCCCCTCCCTATGTCTCTCTTAAGCCTTGATCCACTCTAAACGAGAGCCCTTCTCCCGCGGCCCCCTTCTGAATCTGAAAGTAGCTTTGTGGCTGCTAGAACTGAAACCTGGGAGGAGGCAACGCGTAGAGATGGGGGGACGGCGGTGACTAGCGCCCAGGAGGTCACACGTGTATGTGGAGAGGGATCGTTTGCTTCTTGGCGGAGTGTGGGCCTGGGATCTTTGAGGCCGTGCCCAGCCGCATGGGAGGGGTGGGGGAGGGGACATCCAGCCTTCCGGGGTTGGAGAGGCAGAATGGGCCCACCACAGGGTGTGTGTAGGGTGAGGCTGTAGCCTTCGCCAGCCGTCCCTCCCTTGACGGGGCGGGGGCGCCGAGTTGCCCAGAGCTGGGGCGGGCCGGGCGCAACGGGTTCGCGCGGAAGGTTGGAGGGGTGTGGGCCCAGGCTGAGACTGCACTCCTGCACCCCTCCACTCCGCCCGCTCGAGGACCGACCAAAGTGTGGGTGCTGGCGGCGTGTCAGGGCGCGCCAGGGCTGCTCTCAGCGTTCAAGCGCGTGGAGCTCTCGACTCCTGGCAGCTCTGCGCACTCCGTTTCCTGGGGCTTGTGTTGCGCCCTACTCGCTTGTTTGTCTCGTGTGAGTCTCGTAAACCGCCCTGATTTATTACCCAGACTAAATGCTTAATTTGTGAATATGAAACAGATTAAAAGGGGCGGGGGGGAGGGGGCTTGAGGTCGGCATATTTTAGCAATCAGACCAAAGCAGTCCGGCAGATGTTTCAAATTTGTCGACATTTTCAGGCTCATGTGGAAAGCCAGCCAGAATGGTCAAGAGGTCCTTTCTCCTTCCTTCAACCTGAGAACTTGGCAGTGATCAAAAGGAGGTGATTAGTAGCTACAGAGAAAAGACACCAGCAGGCAAGGAGTTAACAGAGGCTGAGCCCTTCACCTCCTGGATGGGGATTGGGGTGGGGGGCTGGTTGTGAGAGCTGGTTACAAAGGCAAAAGATGTCCTAGCTAAAAAGGCCAGAGTCCTAGAAGCCAACTTTGAAGAACAAAGTAGAGGATCCATTAAAAGTTAATTCAGTAAATAAACTTCACTGGCCATAAAACAAACAAGAAAGATGGAAATGCCAACTTAAAATAGCCAAAAGATAATAAAAATAAATTGTTTTGATGTGACCTAAACACATGCTTGCACCTTTCAGCAGGCAGGTCCCTCAGCACCCTCTCCCTTTGAAAAGCCCTTGTGTGTATAGGCAATGATTTTTGGCATTTGTCATTTTTAGGCAACTTCACACATCAAAGGCTAGCACAGCGTTCTTTTCAGCTCCCTGGTTCCAGCCGCCCAGTGAAGCAGATACAATTTCTATAAATTGGCCTTCTCCTTTGGGTTTTGATTGATCATCACCATATGAGATTATTGAAGGTCTAATGTCTTATTTCACGTTCTCCAAGGGGTGAGGAGGCGAACAGTTCATTGTAAGTCAGGCTGCGTTAAGACTCTGGTGTTGTGCAATACTAATTTCCAGTAGCCTGGGTAGATCAGGCTCCGGAAACTCCCATGCATCTCCTGTCCGTTCCTTGTACTACCTTCCCCCTCGCCGCCCCAGGTCTCAGCTTCAGTCGTTAGCAGGTACAGTACAAACGAGAGCCTTCTGGAGCCTTTGTAGTTGGAAGGAGAAAATGGCTGTTGACTAAAAATAAGGCAACAAAAGATTCATTTTTAAACATAATAACATAAGCACACCCCCCCCCCGTCCTTGACTGTTTCCCGCTCCAAACTTTTTTGTTCCCCCTTTGCCTTGATACCATCTTTCATTTTATTAAAGTTGATTATGGTTCTTCTGTCTTGTCCTCAGCCAGACAAAGGCTTAGGAAAAGTCAGGGAACGTGTTAATTATATGTTTCTGGTAAACCGACTTTTCATTTCCCCCTAACACATTTAGTTGGCTTGGTGTTTAGTTTAACACTCAATTGTTGCAAATATGCTGCTTAAAAATGCTGTCTTTATTAAAACAAATAAATGAATGCAAAGACCTTTCTAATTTCAACTCGCGTGGGCTAGAAACAGAAGAGAAAACTGAAATCGAGAGCAAGAATGAGGGAGAGGTGGGGAGGGAAGAGAAAAGAGACCAGGAAAACACACACACACACACACACACACACACACACACAGTATATTCCTTCTGCCACTCCCCCTCTCCGCCCCCAGCCACATGAAACCGGTCCATATTGTCCCTGGCTGCACCTGGCAGCTCACCAGCCGGCCTGCATTTTCCATCACTTGGTGCCTAAGGCAATCATTAGCTGAGAATGGACAACCTCCTCTACCTGCTGGCAGCCCATCACTTACCAGCCAGGGGAGGCTGGCTGCAGACTCCTGTGCTGGAACTGGGCCCCATTTGCTCAGCCCGAGAGGGGTCTTTGGTTCTTGCCCCTGGATGCATTGGTGCCTAATTAAACTCTATCCAGAGCAACGGGCACTAAATGTATGAAGGCTGAGAAGAAGCTGAGAGGAAAAGGTGGTCATTACCTGGGCAGAGAAAGTGAATCTTCTGAGAGAAAGGAGAAAGGGATGCCTCTGATTGCACTGTGTGTTTACCCTCAGCAGAGCCTCGGAGTGCACATTAACTCTGCTGAAATCAAGGAGAAATGGAAATTAGGAAGAAAAAAAAATCCAGAGCCCACATGTAACTAAACAGGGCCTGTGTCACCACCAGGCAGGATGGAGGTCTCCTGTAGCTCCAGACAATGCTAGTTGCAGAAAAATGACTCAGGTGCCCTTGTGGCATTGGAGTTATTGCTCATGTGCCACGGCCCCGTCACACACAGGAGCTGGAGCTGTATATGGCTGTGAGGATAGAAAGGAAAAGACAGGCCAGGAGCCCAAGTTCCAGGTATGTGTTGTGAAGTTAAACAGACCATGGAAAACAGGGAGAATCCTCAGCTGAAGGCCAGGGACCCTACTAAGACCAGGACCCAGGCAGGATCAAAATGGCCCAACTTTGGGATGAAGTGACAGCTGGCAAGCAGGAGCACGTGCAGATCTTGTAGAACAGCCGCTGGGGCTTTAATTGAGGCCCCATTTAACACAGCCGAGAAAATCCGTTCAGAGGGTGAAAACACTAGCTCAAGGTGATGTGTTAGTGGCCAAAGACCAGAACCCAGAACTCCCTGCTTTGGAAAACAGAATCAGAAGAGGAAAGCAACTTCTGGTTAGAGAGAGATCCAAGTGCTCTTGGTCACTGAAGAAGCCTAATACTTAAGTCATTTAGAACTTAAGCACTTGCTGTGTGCAAACATGATTCTGGGCAAAGGAAGCTACAGTGCAATAAGCCCTCAAAGCACTGAGCAGGGAAGACTGGTCTCTTCTCTGTGTCTGGTAACAAAGGCCATGAAGGACAGTGGGCAGGGGGGCTGGAGAAGAGAAGAAAGAAGCCACTTGCAGGGTTCCACTTTTAACACAGAGCGCAGCAAGGTTTTCAGGAGGACAGCCTGGCTGTGAAACTGTCCTCCCCGGGGGTGAAGATGTGAGAGAGGCCATCTGGGCCAGGACCCTTCATTTCACTTTCCTTGGAGGGCCTGACTGTTTCCCAAGGCAGGACAGGAAAAATGAGTCTAATGCAAATAGAGGAGGCAACTTCTCTAGCTTGAACACTCCTTGCAGTTCTCTCTCTTGCCCTGGACAAATAGAAGAGTGTAGCTTATCCCCAAAAGCTCCTGGACAAATGTAGGCTCTCTGGGGGAGCTGGTAAGGGAATACTGCCTCCCTTAACAAAACAAACCCGAGACTCTCCAAGGTTTAGCCCTGAAAACGAAATCTCCCAGCAGAGAAGGGGGGCTGGCTTAAGTGCCCCTGACTCTGTGCCCCCCGGATTCCACCTGCCCCTTGGGGCGTTCGCAGTGTGATCACAGGTGCTCTCCCTGCAGCCATCTGGCCTCAGCCCAGCCTGTGCTCTTGGTTTCCCTAAGCAGAGGCGAAACACGCTGGAACCTTCAAAGCACATTCCTAAACACTAAGGGAGAGCTGTGGGGAAGTGAAAACAAAGAGGCCAAGGAGCGCTGGAGCAGTTCAGCTTACAGAGTCTGTGGGCCAACAGGGCTGGCCCAAGTTCAGTCAGACTTGCTGGCTGTGGGCCAGCCAGAGCTGGCAGTGTGCCCTTTCCAGCCCACTACTCAGGCCTGCATCGCCCCCCAGACCTGGACACACCCTTACACTCAGACCAACCCCTAGGAAGCCCTGCTGCCCTTTAGCGGCCCTCTCAGCTCTCTCTTTCCCCATCTAGGTTGCTAGTTTCAGAGGCAGTGCAAATGGCCCCCGCAGCTGCTGAACCCAGAGCTGCCCAAGACTGAGTGGGTTGCCAGTGGGCCAGCCCCTCAGGGTGGCCTGGTGTGTCTGGGTGTGGCCCAAGTCCCTGACTGGTAGCTTCAGGCCTTGAGCAGCAGAGCAGCCACGCTGCGTAGCTGTGAACACTTGGTTACTGTTTACCCTAGCATGTCATAAAACATCACGTTGTATGTGTATCAAGGCTGGGAAGCACTGCTAACTGGTGATAATTATGACATCAAGGCCCCAAGAGGTACCCACACATACAAAAGAGTGAGCACTGGGCCACAAGGCCATTTGCAGAAGGTGCACAGTCATTCAACAAGCATTCCATTGAGCCCCTCCTGTGTGCTGGGCACTGTGCTTGCAGCTGTTGAGGGTGGCTGGGGAAGACGTGGGGCTACCAGGCCCCAGGCCCCTCCTTAGAAAGCTTATGTCTCCCTGAAGGAGATAAATGCCATGTGGCTGAAGATCTCACTGTGCTCACACTAACTAAAGCCAGGATAAAGAGCTGCACTTGGTTTTCCTCCTCAGGCATATATTTGTTGAGCCAAAGGGTGGATGGTATGTTTCTAACTGCTTCCCACTTACGGCTGGATAAGCAAAGACTCCCCCCACTCTGAATGACTGACTGCTGAATAGGGCCTTGGAGTCTGGGAACTCTGCTGTTCCCTGAGATTCCACCCAAACCATGTCACATTAATGGCAGATGTTATGGGTAACACCTGCATGTGTCAAAATTCTAAGGCTATCCAGGGTGTGCAGAGGAAAAGTAAGCCTCTCCCACCTCCATTCCTCAGCCACCTAGTTGCTTCTCTATGGGCAGCTGCTGCTTCTGGTTTCTTGGTTATCCTTCCCCAGATAGTCTATTAAGGCTAATTCTTAAAAATTATTTTATTTTTTTAAATTCCAAACCCACAGAAAAATTGAAGGAACAGTACAATGAACACCCATATACGAAGGCAGATTTTCAAAAGTACTATATTTATTCAACACGCCTACCCTTGGAAAGAATTCAAAACCCCTTCAAAGATCTGAATTAATTTAACTTGATCTGAAAGTGTTACTTAGGAATACTTTGCCCTCATGGACACACGGCTTGTTCATCGTCCCTCCCCCAACCCCTGGTAGCTTATCACCATGTCTTGTTCATAGCAGTCATTTAATAAAGCTTGTAGGGTTAATAAAGCTAAGACCACACAGTAGTTGACAGGGTAGAGCCAGACTGCCGAGGTTCAAACCTGGCTCTGCCGCTTGACTAGCTGTGTGGCCTTAGGTGGTTACTCTGGGCACCTCACTTTGCCCATCTATAAAATGGAGGGTAATAACTGATATCAGAATGTTGGGAGAATTAAATTAGTTGATGGACATAAAACACTTAAAATAGTGCCTGGCATATAGAAGGTCATGTCTAGGTACTGGGGAGACTTGAGACTTAAACACATTTGGTATTGACTTTGCTTTGGTGATTGTATGTGACCTGAGTTCGTGGCCTCTGAGTTTTCATTAGGAACCACGAGAGAGGCCAAAGGAAACCAGGAATGTAGCTTCATAATCCTTTCCTGCCTGAGAGAATTCCCCGCACTCAGCTCTGCTGTGAGCTGAGGCAGAGTGGCATATAAGTGGCGGGGGCTTCCTGGGGACAGTTTCCACAGTCATGGACAGTTTCTGGCCGTGCTTATTAAAAAGACATTTGGAGAGAAAGTCTCCCCCCCCCCCCCCCCCCATTTTCTAGCCTGGCTAGTTGCTTCCCTGCTGATAGAACCATCTCCAAAGAAAGAACGAGCGTTTACTTTAGGGACAGAGCCAGCAAGAACACCTCGCTCTAGGGGAGTACCAGGCTCACAAAGGCCTGTTTCAGGCTCTAGTCAAGGGCCAGACAACCCCCTGTGTGACAAGCCAGGGAGGGTCTTATGGACTCCCAAAGAAAGTTGCCTGGGATGCTATTCTAAGAGAAATGGTCGAATGGTGGATGTCTTAAGAGCCAGAGGCAAGAGAGGACACAGGAAAGATAAAGAAATTTGTTTAAAGGTATACTTTGCTCTGTGTTGTAAAATACTGAGCCTAATGCTAGGCTTTGATGGCTGTAATATCCGACCTTGACATTGTGGTGTTTCTGCCATATAATTTAATTAACGTGTGATGCTGGCACAATGCCAGCGAGTCAAATGTTCTGACAGCTCTTGGAAGCCACGTAAGTCCCTTTGAAGTTTCCCCCAGTGAACTAGCATGCGGAGAAACCTCCTAAGGCTGAGGACGGCCCCTGATACGGGGTACAGAAATGGAGCTGTGTTGCACTAACATTGGATGGCACTGGCCAGGCCACCTGCTGTCTTGTCACAGTTCCGGAGGCCTGCTGTGGTTTTTAGGACCCTAACCACCAGTGAGCAGCTCCTTGAGGAAGAATAACTCATCCCTCATCAGGGACAACATATGGAAGTCTTCTGTTTGCAGATTTTTCTCCAAAAATGTTTTCTTCCTTAACTTTGCCTATTGCCAAGTCATTGAGTTGCACAAGGAACATAAATTAGATAAGAAGCATATTAACTAAGGACAAAGAGGACTATAGACATCCATTCCACACATAATTTAACACTCACTATGCACCTCCCAAGGCTTTGGGCATTTATAGCAGGAAACAAAACAGTATCTTGGCCATGATAAAACTTTGTTTTACTACAGACAGAAAGGGAGTAAATACAAGAGTAAAAATATATATATAATATTTCAGGTTGCAATAAGTACTATGAGGAATTAAGAAGGGTAAGAGGATAGAGAGAGATGGGATATTCTTTTAGATGGCAGATTGTGTATTATGGGTCTTGGATTGACAGAATAAAGGGCATAAGTGGTGTACCAGTCAGTGCTTGCCACAATAATGCTATGTAACAAACTACCCTGAAACTTAACAGCTTATATCAATCAGCATTTATTTCTTACATATGGATCACCTGTAGTTAGCTGAGCTAGACTGCTCAACTGAACGTGACTCCAAGTGTGGGTTGAGCCCAGTCTGCTCTATGTGTCTCTCATCCTCCATGAACAAGTGGGCTACCTGGGACATGTTCTTCTCATGGTGACGGCAAAAGTGCAAGAGGGTAGAGTGGAAATGCAATGACTCTTTTAAGTTCTGTACTCAGAACTTGCACACTGTTAGTTCTGCTTATGTTCCATTGGCCGAAAGATGTCTTGTGGCCTGACGTTGATGGGATAGGGAGCTACATTCCACCTCTAGCCAGATGAATTGCAAAGTCACATGGCAAAGGGTGTGGATACAGGGTGGGGTGAAGAATTGGTAACAGTAATGCAATCTGAAACAGATGGTTCAAACCGAAATTGTGTATCTCTGGCTATGACATTTATATATACAAACACATATATCAAAACATATAACTGCCTTCACAGGAATCTTCTATTCTGATTTAAGTTTAAGTAAATCCATGCAATAATTACACATTAGTGTCCCTGAGGTGGTTTTTTTCATGAAAGCCAGAGGTTTCTGGGTCATGGCAATGAACCTCACGAAACCTGGGAAGAAGGACTGTAGGCTATCCCAATGCTGAGAGAGAAGAAGGCCATGGTGGAAACTTCTTTCTGCCTGGGCTTCCTATGCAGGGATGGTGCAGGTGGGAATGACCAACCCCAAACCCATGAAGTGCCCTTGCTGGGCTCTAAGCTTGTCTTGGAGTGATGCAGATCTAGAATAGGACCCAGGAGGTGTCACCACTGAGCCTAAGTCTACTACTGAGTAATCTTTAGCTAGTCCCACTGGCTGTCTAGGACATACCTTCATGCATAGGTCAAAGATTCCAGCTCTTTCTTGCAGCTCTTTTGCCCCTAGTCCCGCCTTGCCTTTCTCATGCTGTCCTGGAATAATGTGGGATGGGCCTTAAGGGTCTTTTCAGAAAGTGATGATGTTTAAAACTGGGCCTTCTTCCTTCAGTGAATTCTCTAGGGCTCTGAAAGGCAAATACTGGAACCTGGCCCTTCTCTTCGGGAAGGACAGCTCACTGTTCAATTGATTCTGATGGCCAGTGGAATCTAATCGCCTTTGCCCGAAGTGATTCCAATAAAAGGAGTCCATTGTATAAAAATTCAAGGTGACAGCATCAAGATTTACATCCTGTAGGCAGAGAGAATGGAGAGCTATGGCAGTCATGTAATGGTGGGGCCCTATGGGGATTCAGACCATCTCTTACTTGGGTGAATTCTGGCTCCTGTCTCCAAAGGTGTGTGAGGTGATCCATCTTCTGTAACTAATCCTAGCCTAGAACTGGAAGGAGGGCCAGCTGGATGTAATCGTCATTCGGACTAGCCTCCTTCCCTGAGTGCACCAGGCATTCCTGAAACTGCAACTTGGTTTCCGTTTCACTGACACCTTTGCTTGATGTAACTGGGTCCACCTTGATCTCTTCCATGTCTGAACCTCCCTCAGCTTTGTTCCTTTGCCACTCTCCGTGTAAATCTCATCACAGCTTTATCCAGAGGTCCTTCTGTGCTTTCAGCCTTCATTCTGTAGATGATGGTGGTGATGATGACGATTTATTTTTTAATGAAGCAAGATAGGTGTACAGAAAAGCACACACATTATAGTGTACAGCTTGATGAGGACACACCCATTTAACCAGTACCCAGATCAGAAAGCAAAACATCACAAGCAACCCAGAAATCAACTCATGTCCCTGTGCTTCCAGGTATTATGGCCCCGAAGATTAGTGCCCTCCTAACTTCTAATAGCATCGATTAACATCACCTGATTTGGTACTTCGTAGACATGATCTACAGTATGATCTTTTTGTGTGTCTGGCTTCTTTTGCTCACATTATGCTTCTGAGATCCGTCATGTTGTGTGTCATGTGGTTGATTTATGCTTCTTGCTGTGTGGTATTCCTTTGTTCTAATACGCCACATTTTGTTGATCTGCTGTTCTACTGTTGATGGGCATCTGGGCAGTTTTGCTTTCGAGCTGTTCCTAACTGTGTCATGGTGAACACATATGTATATGTCTTTTGGTGAATAGATGGACATATTCTGCTGGCTGTATGTCTATCCATGAGTTGAACTGGTAGGCCATAGGTTGGGCTTCTGTTGAGCTTTAATAGACAGTGCCAACATTTTCCAAAAGTGGGCATGCCAATTTATACTCCCACAACTGAGTGAGAGAATTCACTTTGTCAGCAGCACTTGTAATTTTCTTTTTCCTTTTAGGCATTGTGGTGGAGGCTTTTAGATTTCAAGCTCCTAAAGGGTAGAAACAAGGTATCTTCCCTCCTTGAAAGTTCTCCCAAATGTCTCCTGTAAAACCATCATGGGGAAAATGTTAGCTTGTGCCCTGGGGAATTAAAGCCTGTGGTTTTCTTCTGCTTTTCAGGAAAATCTGAAATTTGGTCCTTAAACTTTAATGATAGTAGCTTTTGGAAGTAGAAAATAAAAATCTGGAGCAAGTTTCCAGTGCTCGTCCCCCACAGTCTGGTCCTGCTCGACACTAGTTTCCACAAGTCACAGACACACTCACCAGTCAGCCCAAGGCTTCCCATTACTGCCCCACATGCTCCTGCCCTCTGCCTTTCAAGGGAGCCTCAGCTCCTGGGCCCCCTACCTGGAGTGAGCACCCTGGCACCCAGGTCCAGGCATACCTCTTCTTTCAAGCCCCTTTCCAACTACTGGTTTAAGTCCAGTTGTCCCAGCTGTCTTTGTGCTTATTGTCACAGCCACAAAACTGTCATTTGGTTGTTCTATCTTCTCTCCTTGGTTCAGTTGTAAATTCTCAGAGGGCAAGGACCACAGAGCCTAGCAAGGTGTTACCAAACATGAGTTGCCCGTGATAGTCTTATGGATCGGACACACTACAATTAGGTTCTGTCTCTTAGTTGCGTGGGGCTGGAAAAGACTTCTCAGATGTTAGGGTCAAGAAAGGGTCTAAATTTAACCAGATGAGCACATGTCCTGAGTGATTTCCAGACATTGGGTACATTTTGAAGAAATGCTTGCCGGTCCCCTTGAATCGTGTCTAATCTGAGCAGTGGGACCCACTGGCTGGTTCACATATGGACTGTTTCAGTGTCACCTGAGAATGATTGCTGAGTCCTGGGCCCACACCTGAGACAAGACTCACTAGGCCTGGGGTAGGGCCTGGAAATCTCTTTACCATGCGCCGCAGCTGACTGTGACATACAACTGGGTGTGGAAAGTAGTTGAGTCTGAAAACAATGTTCTAGTAAGTGAGAAGGTGTGAGGGGGTGTGGTGAGAAGGGGCTGTGATAGAATGTTTTGGATTTAGAGAGCTGTTGTTTGAGTCTCAGCTCTTCCACTTACTAGGTGTGTGACCATGGGCAAGTTACTCAACCCTCTGAGCCTCAGTTTCTTCTTCTGTAAAGTGGGAACTACAGTGTGGGTCTGTTTCAGTGCAATACATTACCCCAAATTTGTAACTTACCAACAAATTACCTTGCCACTTATTTGATTTTGTTCACAGTTGTGTGGATCAGGAATTCCAGGAAGGCCTCATATGGGTAGTTCTCACCTGGGTATCTCATGTAGTTGCAGTCAGATACCAACAGGGGCTGCTGCCATCTGAAGGATGTCCATTATGGCGCACTCAGGTGGCTATCGGTTGGTGCTGCCCATTGTCTGGTAGCTCAGCTGGGCTGTCACTGGGGTATCTACCTGTGAGTCCCCAGCATGGTGGTCAACTTCTTTCTGACTTGTCCCAGAATGGGTCCCCCAAGGGAGCCAGCAGGAAGATGTATGGCCCTTTTCTGACTTAGCCTTTGAAGCCCCAAAGCATCACTTTTTTGTGTTCAAAGCAGTCCCGAGCCCACCCAGAGTTCTATGAGTGGGGGCATTAGCCCCACCTCTAGTGGGAAGAGTGTCAGATAACCCGCAGACGTGTTTAAAAGTACCACAGTATCTCATTGGGTGGTTGTGAGGATTAAGTGAGATGATGTCTTTGAAGTGCTGGACAAACATGAATTCCCCTTGTAGTTTGAGGCCTTGGGTGCTCTCAGGGCAAAGTCAGTGCTGGGTGCCAGGTTTCCAGTTGCATTTGTTCATGTCCGCTGGGCTGGGATGGGGTGAAGGCACAGTCTGTCTCCGTTTCCAGTCATTTCTAATCTCTTTGCATCTTTGGTGCGGGCAGCAGTGGGGCACCTTCTGATTTCCCCACAGGGGTTGTTGGGTCAACAAGGTCTCCCATGGTTCCCTGTGACCCAATATCAGCCCTGCCCATGTGCCTGGCCTCAACTGGAAGCTTCTTAGGCTCCAAATGGGAACACCTGGCTGAGGACACAATGGCTTCAGGACAGACACCCTGGTGTGGGGTCCTCAGGAGGCCCACCTGTAGTGGGATGGTGAACTGAGTTGCAGGGGGAGAGAAGGCAGTCACACAATGGCATGATTCTTCCACCTCACAGTCAGGAGTGGGTCCCTTCTCTGACTTTGACTTATTTATCCCAGTTCTAGAGAGAGTCAGGGAGCCGAGGGAATGGCAAAGGGAGACCATTCAGGCCAACTCCCGAGCTCCTGGGAAAGGTGGGGAATGGGCTGGCTGCATCCTTAAAGGGGAGGCTGGGTTCCAGTTGGTGCCAGAGTGGATAGGATGTGCCCAGTTGGGTACCCTGGGCAGGGAGGATTTAAACAGGAGGAACCATGAAGTGTCTGCTACAATTTGCTGTCATCTTGGAAGGGGGTGGTTAAGAACTGTCTCTGATGAAGGGGGCCCATTTACCCACCTCGCTCACACTCTTATTCTGGAAAAAGGCAGTAGGGCCTGTGTTTGCCAGTCTGAGGAAGCTGCTGTCTCTGGTCCTCCTGCTTTTCCTTCTGGGGATCCTTAGCGCCCCCACCCCCACCAACACTAGCCTGATGTTGGGCAACTGTGTTGTTCAGAGCATGGAGGGTACAGTTTGGAGATGCACAGCAATGCAACAGTTTAGCTGCCAGAGCTCATGTTCTTGAGGGTGAGAGTGGTCCACAGGCCTCCGTGATGCTGTCTGAGGAGCCCAAGTTGATATGCACACATCACGTGCCCAAGTGAGTGCTGCACGTGTAAGCACCTCAGGAATCCATGGCAGGGCCGGTCCTGGAGGACTGACGCGGTGGCCAGGAGAGGACCCCTGCACAGAGTAAGTGGGCTAGGCCATACTGCAGGCTGCGTACCCTTGGTTTCCACTTGTTCAGGATTTTCATAAGCAGGCACGCAGGGGGAGGGGGGAGGGAGAGGCCTGGGGAGTTGCTGAGGTAGGATGGAGTCATCCAGCAGGAGGTCAGAGGGAGGGTGGTGGAGGGGCAGCTTTCTCCAGGGGTGGGTTGTGTATGGAGCAGAGACCCCATTCCTGCCCCCAAGTAAGGACAGTGGAAGAGCTTCCACCCCATGCTCCTACCCTACCTCTCCAAAGCCTCCCAGGCCTCCCTCCCTCCCTCCAGGCCTGTTCACCTATTCCCTGAGGCATTTCCTGGCAGCCCCACCAAGGTTCTGCCTGCCCCTCATAAACCTTGCCTGCCCCCCCCCCCATTATATAACCTGCTCCTCCTATTTCTATTCCCAGGGCAAAAATCCCCATTCTCCCTAAGTGTCAAACCTCAGCGGGGAGGAAAGACCATCAGTTTGGGAGTGCAGGCCCACTAGCCTTGTGATCTTAGGAGAGCTATTTAACCTGAGTCTCAGTTTCCTCATCTACAAAAAAAGGATAGTAATTGTGACTAGTGACTTATTTTAACCATACCTGCATGAGAATTACATAAAGGAAATGAATGAAATATGTACCTAGTACTTACTGGGTACTTAATAAATAGTGGCATTTCTACAGTGATTCTGCAGCCGGGTATCCAGAAGGTATTTGATTAATCAACATCTGGGGATCTGACTGGTGTAGGGGGCTGCTTGTTCTTAGAGGGTGGATAGAGAAATGGAGGTCCTCCTCTCCCGGAATGATTCAAGTAGAGTGCTTTCTGCCCCCTTTACCTCCTGAGAGGTAACCCATGCTGTGGCCTGGAATTGGAAACAGCAGGGGCACACACATTTGGGGAGGTGGGGGAGGTGGCCAAGAGGTAGCTGGGAAGCCCTGAGGGAAGAAACAACTCTGGATAAAGGCTTTTCACATTTCACTGAGGGCTTTGTCCAGTATTCTCCAAAACATACTTTTCTTCTAAAACTTTTGGATGGAAACCTGTCTACAGTGTGCTTCAACAAGACCTACAGGTTTGTCGTTGCCTTGTAACAAAACAGAAAACATTGTAGCTTAAAACAGCAAGAGTTTCTTCTTTCTTCCTGGTGGGTGGGTTGGTTGGGAAGTTCCTCTGCTGGTTATGCCTACTCTCAGTTTGTGCAGCCAGTCAGCTTTAATACAGCTCTGGGAAGGCTCAGGCAGCCAGTCAGATTTAAGACAGCTCTGGGAAGGTCCAAGATCCAGTCTGGCAATTGGTGCCAGCTTTCGGATGGGGTGAAAAATGGCTCTTCTCCCTGTCACCTCACATCCTCTAGTACATGAGACTGGCTTCCTTACGTGGCATTTGAGAACTGCCTGAGAGGGTGAAGCAGGTTGCTGCAAGGTCTCTTAAGCCTTACCTCAAAAATCACACAGTATCACTGCTGTTGCATTCTGGTCAGAGCAAGGCACCAGGCCGGCCCAGATTCTAGGGGAAGGGACATAGATTCCCCCCTATATTAGTTTGCTCGGGCTACCATAACAAAGTGTGGCAGACTGAGTGGCTCAAACAACAGAAACGTGCTTTCTCACTGTTCCGGAGGCTAGAAGTGCGAGATTAAGGTGTGAGCAGGATTGGTTTCTTCTGAGGCCTCCCTCTTTGGCTTGGAGATGGCCTCCTCCTTCCTGTGTCTTTACAGTCTTCACTCTGTGTCTTTGTGTCTGTATTTCCTCTTCTTATAAGGACAGCAGTCACATTGACTAAGGGCCCACCCCAGTGACCTAATTTTAACTTAATTTCCTCTATAAGGACTCTAACTCCAAATCCAGTCACATTCTGAGGTACTAGGGGTTAGGACTTCAATTAATGCATTCTGGGGTGTGTGTGTGTGTGTGTGTACAATTCAGCCCATAACACACCCCATTGGTGGGAGGAGCTACAAAAAAGTTGGATTGTATTTAATCCATGACAGGAGAGTATGCAGTGCCCAACCATAGTAAAAGCTCAAACATGCCAGCTGCTAGTATTACTATTTCTGCTATTTTACTACCTGCCCATTGCAAGGTTAGTGAGAAAAAACTCCAACTGTAGGCGCTAAACCTCCAGGCTTACTCTCTCTAGCAATCATGTGTCTTCCCCAGGGTGGCTGCCCCTAACACATCACTGCAGGGCACACAGCAGGCTGGAGGACTCACCTGCCTTTGCCACCAATCTTCCCCCTTACTCAGCTGGCCTTGAGCAAAC
>JAVSCE010007750.1:0-7500 GCA_032199065.1 Smutsia gigantea
AGTGGGGCGGGAGGGACGAACCGCGAGGCGGCGGCTGCGCTGGAGGATCCTGTGAGGGAGTGCAGAGAGCGGGCGCCCGCGCGCCCACGGTGGCAGGAGCAGCCCGCACGCCGCTCTCTCTCTGTGGGGGACCTGCAGTTGCAATATGACTTTGGAGGAATTCTCGGCTGGAGAGCAGAAGACCGAAAGGTAAGCGGGCTGGAGCCTCTCCCCGAACTCTTCGCCCACTGTGCGCAGCCCCAGTGCTGCCGGGCTGTGGAAGGTGTGCGGCAGGGAGGAGCGGTTAAAGTTTGCAGAGGGCACCTTTCGCCTTTCTTCCTTGGGACCCTTCCTGAGGCGCCCGCGGATGGAAAAAGCGTGCGCCCAACCTGGTCGAGTCCCTCCAGGTCTTTGCTAAGGGCAGAAACTGCCGTCCCTGCCCGTGAGGCTCCTGCGGCTGCGCCCAGCGCCAGGGGTTGGCAGTGCCCTCGGGGAGGGTGGCGAGTAGCAGGCGTGGGGCTTCTCCCTGGACGCCCGGCCTCTGGGCGTGCAAGGGTCACGGGGGGGTGACGGGCCGGGGGAAGCCCCGGCCTTGCAGACAGCCGAGGTGCAATGTGGCGCGCGCACACGCGAGAGACGGGCGCGGTGCAGGGAGAGGGGGCAGCGACCGCCTCGAGGGGACCCAGGATGACGGGACCCCCTTCATCTTGTCCGTCTGTAGGATGGATAAGGTAGGGGATGCCCTCGAGGAAGTGCTTAGCAAAGCCCTGAGTCAGCGCACCATTACAGTCGGGGTGTACGAGGCGGCCAAGCTGCTCAACGTGTAAGTGGGGCCCTCGCTTGTCCCTCGTGGCACTCCTTCCCGCCCCTGCCCGGGAAGGTCGCCCTCGCCAGGCGCCTCTCGGCCTGCAGCGTCGCTTCCGGCCTATCTGTCCGGCTGCAGCCTCCCCGGGGGGAGCGAGCGACCCCTGGGACCTGGGCGGGTGTTGCGGGCGCCCATGCGGCCCGGTTGCCCCGTCGCGCTCACCGGCCCCGCCCGCTGCCCGCAGCGACCCTGATAACGTGGTGCTGTGCCTGCTGGCGGCGGACGAGGACGACGACAGGGACGTGGCTCTGCAGATCCACTTCACCCTGATCCGGGCGTTCTGCTGCGAGAACGACATCAACATCCTACGCGTCAGCAACCCGGGCCGGCTTGCTGAGCTGCTCCTCCTGCAGACGGATGCGGGCCCCGCGGCGAGCGAGGGCGCCGAGCAGCCCCCGGACCTGCACTGCGTGTTGGTGACGGTAAGGGAGAAGGAACTGCTGGGCGGCCGCGGGTAGAGTTCTGCAGGGAAGTGAGCAAGGGCCAGAGTCGCCTGACTGCAGATCTGGAATGGGTGGAGGTCAAGAGCATAGCTGCCTTTGCCCCATTAAAGAGTGTGGCTGGACTTTCAGCCGAGATGGGCTAGTTTCATCACCAGGATTTTCTCTGGTACAGAACATGTCTAAGCACGTTGGAGACTGCCAGCAGCGGAAGAGATCCTTGTGAGTCAGCACTGTCAGCCCAGCTACTCCCTACCTTCATCTGCACTACCTCCCGTGACTAATTCTTTTAGTAGGGCAGATTAGATAAAGCCAAATAAATTCCTCGCTTAACCCTCATTAAGGAGTCAGCTTCATTCTCTGCCAGTCAAAGTTAAAAATAGAAATGGTGTAGAAGACAGACCTTATTAATTCCCTAGAAATACACTAAGAGGATAAAGTTTTTTCCTTGCAATCCTGAATTCTTTCAATAAATTTTTTTCCTGATAAAAACCCTTGATAGATGATCAAACTTGTATTTTCAGAGGTAAATGTGATAGCTTTGTCTTTTACATTTTACTACTTTTTGGCTGGCCTAGTTAAAAAGTGGCAGCTAAATTATTTTGCTACTCCTGAAAAATATACTGCCTTCTGGGATGATAACAGGTGGCAATTCTAATTTAACTTCTGTGCCAAAATCTCATCTCACTGTATGCACAGCATGGAAATATTTCTCAGAGTGTTTCACCCAGGTCTCTGCGGCAGTACAAGTTGTGGTAGGATAAACCTGTGAATGATATTATGCAGATATAAATGCATGGCTCTGAGGGTTGCATGCATTCAGACTTTGAAGAGTATAATTTAGTAGACAATTACCCTTAATGATTTCATAAGAAACTCAACTATTTAGAAAAAAATTTATTTTTTATGATTGTACCTGGTCTCCATTGTCACACAGCTGAAATATAGAATGTTCAAGGGTCTCCCCCTCAAAAAGTAGTGCAATTATTGGCAAATCATTTTTTTAATGGTAAATTAATTTTTCTAAATTTATTTCCAGAATCCACATTCATCGCAATGGAAGGATCCCGCCTTAAGTCAACTTATTTGTTTTTGTCGGGAAAGTCGCTACATGGATCAGTGGGTGCCAGTGATTAATCTCCCTGAACGGTGATGGCATCTAAATGAAAATAACTGAACCGAAGTGCACTGAAGTTTTGAAATACCTTTGTAGTTACTCAAGCAGTTACTCCCTACACTGATGCAAGGATTACAGAAATTGATGTCAAGGGGCTGAGTGAGTTCAACTACATGTTCTGGGAGCCCGGAGATAGATGACTTTGCAGATGGAAAGAGGTGAAAATGAAGAAGGAAGCCGTGTTGAAACAGAAGTACAAGTCAAAAGGAACAAAAATACGAAGAACCATGCAGGAAGGAAAACAAACTATGTATTAATTTGGGATGGTTGAGTTACATTTAAATAAACCAAATATGCTTTGTTAAAGTTTAAATATGCAGCAGTAGTTTGGGTATTCTGGGTTTCTGTGCCCTCAAAAGAAAAGCCGAAAGGGTTAATCATATTTTAAAACCATATTTTATTGTATTTTGATGAGATATTAAATTCTCAAAGTTTTATTATAAATTGTGCTAAGTTATTTTATGACATGAAAGGTTATTTATGCTATAAATTTTTTGAAACACAATACCTACAATAAACTGGTATGGAATAATTGCATCATTTCGGAAGGTGTGTTTTTGTTTCTTTTAACTTGGCCTTTATTTCTAACAAGTTCTTTTTCATATGGAAAAATTAAAACCCTTCTGAAATCATATTGTATATGTGTGTCTATATATAGATGTGTGTGTGTATGTTTATTTATATTTCTCTTTTTTTCCCCACTTTTGAACACTTGGGCTGGACATGGAGGTATAATTTTATTTTTTATTTATTTCTTCCTCAACAGACATTTTACTGATGGCTGCTGTACATTGTGTCCGAAGTCCGAAAAACAAAGGTGATTGAAGAGGAGTTGGGATTGCAGTCAGAGAGAAGTGTTAGAGATTAAACTTGCAAAATCTGAATAAATTATTACAGTTCAGTGATACTAACACTACAATAAGATTATATGCAAAATACTAAGGAAGTGGAGAGAAAAGAGTGACCTGAAGGATCAGAATGAGATCATTTTATGTGAGTCTTTAAGCCCCCAGCTAGGGAACAGGAAAGGGTACTGCTAGCAGCAGCAAGCTGTGCAAAGGTATGGAGGCCTGCAAGACCCAAAGCCGTTCTTTCAGGGAACAAAGAGTGATTTTGTGTGTGTCTCTGGTATAGAAAGATAAGGGAGAGATAAGGTTGAAAAGGTAGGTGGGGATTAGGCCCAGTCTCTGAAGGGCACTCTGTATCACCCTTAAACTTTTGGGCTCCTTCAGTAAACTCTGGGCAGCCAGCAGAGGCCTGCACGCAGGGAGTGACGTGAGCAGTGTTCTAGGAAGATAACACTGGGGACTGTGAAAGAGGATTATTGGGATAAGAGGCTGTAGGTAAGAAGGCCAATTAGGAAGTGACTGTTAACTTTTAAGTCTGTGTATTTTGCAGAACAAACGTGGAAGTGGCCTGGCAAGGATTTCTGTTGCCCTTCCTCTGACTAGAGCTAAGTGCCTCCTAGCTGAACGTTTCTGCTACAGTTCTGAGGGGTCTGGTTAAATTGTATCAGATGGGAGAGATGGAAGAAAATAATAAAAGAAATGAAAGGCTACAGCAGAACCAATCTTTTAGTTGGAGCAGTCACTTGATAATTAACTGCAACAATCTCATGGAGGCATAGCCAAAGGAAGCAAAAATGCTTACAAAGGCGAGACCTAGCATAGTTTTAGTCCACAGGATTTTTCTTTGCCTACTTGGCAAACCATACCCCACATGGCTCCCCTGCCATCTGTCTCCCATCCCTGTCTTGACTATGAGCAATCAGGAAAAAGGACTCAGAGGACAGAAAAATCAACTAATAGTAACCCAAAACTCCAAGTTTCTGCATATTTTATGAATCACATAGGCTAATGAGCCCTTCACCTTGCAATCGCAAGTTTCTATTTTTCCACATCTGCTAAAAATGTGGGCTTTTAGGCCTTGTTTAGGTTTATATCTTATTTAAGCCAGTGCCCAATCGAAAACGTAAGTGTATTTACTATTTGCTTCTTGTATTACCGAAAGATTGAGAGCACTAAGTTTTAAACAAGAGTTTTTTTTACTTTCCACTAAAGGATTTTCAATTCTTTTCTACAACTGCTTGATTAAAAGCCCTCTGCAAAGATGAGTGAGTTAAACTAGTGGAGGGAAACAGTGTTGCTTGGTGGAAAGAGCATGAACGTCCCCTCTGCATCTTCTTTTCCTTATCTGTAAAATGGAGATAAATTCACCCATCTTCCAGAGTTGTTGCATCTCCTACAAGACTATAACTTCCCTGAAGGTATGAACTAGTATCTGGTTCATAACTGTAGCCCAGTACTTTGCACACTTCTCAGCAAGCAGTAGGTGTTGAATTAATATTTGTTGACTAGATGAATGATTTAGAAATGATGAATGCAGAATACCTGGCATATGATAGATGCTTGGTATGTTCAATTACTGAAACCCAGGGGATAGCAATAGGGAAACTCGTAAGGCAGAAATCTCTGTGGCAAAAGGAGTTTTGATTCTCTTCTAAATTTGTAGTGCTTAGAGATATGAAGTGGTAATATACATTCTCCAAATTGTTTCGTTTCAGGAAAATCTCAACAATTAATACAATGCTTTTGGTTTTAAGTTTTAACTATTGTTATTCTTTCCTGATTGAGCATAAGAAAACTATCATGGAATTGAAAAATCCAATCATGAAACAGTTGAGTTAATTGTAAAGGAATGTGCAATTACCTGGATGGCTTCTACCTCTAATTGATGTTAATATTCTTCAGTTGTTGTTTTAAATGCCATTAAACCTACTTATTCCAAGTAAATGGAAATGTCACAACAGGAACAAAAATCCCCTCATCTACATAAAGGTGTGTTGTATGTGGAAAATACCTACTTTTTTTCCACTGGAAACTTCACTTCAGCGTTGCCTCCTCCTTCTTACAACTAACCAAGGCCTCAGCAAGTTAAACTTCTATATTGAAAGGACTCATGAAGGCAGCTAATCTCCTATAATACATATATTATTTCTCAAGTGAAGAAAAAAATTCATTTCTAGGAAAAAACATTTGTATACTGTCAATTGGAAGCATTTCCAAAGCATCTTTTGAAATACCTTATTGTGTAACCCTTTTGAAACCATTGTTTCCACAATTTTCAACTATATAGGTTAAATTTTATTCTTTGATATGTGGTAAAGGGCTGCAAGCAGTGAGGTTTGTTTCCTTTTAAAGAATAAAACTCTCAATGGCATGATTTAACACTAGGTTAGTGTCCCTCAAATTGAGTTGAATCTTTTTTTTTAACAGTATTTAGATAAACATAAACTCTGAAGAGGCT
The DNA here is from genome assembly GCA_032199065.1 of Smutsia gigantea. Lineage (NCBI taxonomy): Eukaryota > Metazoa > Chordata > Mammalia > Pholidota > Manidae > Smutsia > Smutsia gigantea. Next base: position 5,768 of record JAVSCE010007750.1, read on the forward strand.
GTATTAATGAAGACCACCAAGAAATATTTAGTGAGGACTACTATAGGCAAGGGACTACACTGGTTATGCTGGAGTCTACAAAAAATCAGCTATACTCTGGCCCCAGGGGTTCGCAGTTTAGTAAAAGCAATGGGACATGTACACTGATAGATATAACCCAAAGCAAAAGGTGCCCAGTAACAGAAGAAAGGCCCAGAGTACTTCTATGGGAGTTTTAAGGGTGGGAATCTGGGGGGCACACGGGGATGCATGGAAGAAAAGGTGGTAAACTTTGATCAGAAGCTAGCATTGTATTTTGCAAACTGCACAAATTACTTAATTGACTATTGAATGCTATGCGCTAATCCAAGATGCAAACTGAGGCTTCTTGGCTCTAGAATCCATATTCTCCCATGACAGGTGGTGAAATGGGAAAAGTGGTGAGAACCAGACCATGAAGGGCCCTGCAAGTCAGCTTTTTTTCTCATTAGGTGACAGAAAGCCATTTAAAAATAACTGGTAAAACAGAGAAGAGGCCAGGTGCTATCACTACCATGGAATAGGCAAGGAAAAGATACAACTATGGCTCACAAAGTCCTAATGTGAGGCTGGAAACCGGTAGTCAAGAGAAATTTGGCTCATTCAATGTTTAAAAAGTTTTAAAATTAGTCACATTTAAAGATGGGAGAAATTTCTTAGAAAAAGTCTTGATTTCTATTGTCTTTTGAAAATTTGCTATATGTGGCAGAATTGGCTGGAACTGAGATGTGCCTCTTCCCTTTTAGATAGGGATTTCCAGCTAACAACAGACTTTGCCTCCACCTATTTGTTAACTCAAGACTTCTGGTCTCAGGCTTCCCTTTCTAATCCTTTAAGGCATGTGAGGTCCACCCTTCACCCCCCAAAATTAATCTCTCTCAGTCTGGGGCTCAGAATCTTCCTGTGTAAAATGAATGTTTACATTATCAGAATTTCTTGAATTGTCCTGAAGATAATAAAGACTTGGGGGTGTTAGAAATACAGCTTTAACGCCCCTTCCCAGACACTTCGGATTAAGTGGGGCTGGGATAAGGCTCAATTTATTTTTTGAACAAGTATTTAAGGTAATTCTTATTATCAGGGAAATCTGAGAAATTCTACATGCGCTCTTGGAGTTCTTCCAGCTGGAATTCAGCAGAAGCACTCTTTACAAATCTCAGGGGAGGGGAGAGAGAGAGAGGAAGAGGCTTTCACTTGGTCATTTTCCAGTCTCACTGATGTCAGCCCACCAGATGCTGAGGAATACACATTTCTCTGTAAAGACTGAAGAGATTCCCAGGGAAGAGATATAACCAGAACAACTTGTTACCTGGGCACAGAGTTAGAATTTACTATACTACATGTTTCAAGGATCACAAAAGTTGCGAGAGTCCACAAATAAATGGCTCTGAGCGGTGCCTTGAACTGGCTGACCAGCAGACCTGTTTTGGGCCAGACAGCACTGGATATGGGGGACAAGTCAGGGAAGAAGCTGACCAGCATGGTGAAAACAGCCTGTTGTACAAGGACGACTGGTCCATGTCAGGCACAAGGTAGGAAACTGGGAAGTGAGCAGAGTTCTAATTTTTATATCCGTTAGCACTTTCTCGCTTATAACATACTTCGGCATTTGTTAATTTGTTCAATGCTTTGCCAAAATAACAGGCTCAGAGATGTCAAGAGATACCTGCAAAGTCACAGGGCAAGGAAGGGAAAGAATCAGAATTCCTGAAAAT
>JAVSCE010007750.1:12500-91368 GCA_032199065.1 Smutsia gigantea
TTATTTTTCTTTTCATAGCTATGTTTTATATACTCATAAGGTGTTGTTGATATTTTGTTGAGGAACTTTGCTTACTTGATTCTATTAATTGCCTATATACAAAGTACCTTTCTACAATTCATTTTTCCTTAAAAATTCTTTCCAGTCCTGCTGATGAGTCAGTTGCTTAAGTATCAGGAAGCAATTCTTTAAATATCTTTTAAATACCTATAATTATACACAGCAAACCCACATACCCTTCTTTGACCCCATATTTGAGACTTTGGTTCTTCTGATTTCAAAGTAAGGAGAAAAATGTAAAACAACTCAGCATGGAGATGGCAAAAAGCAACCCAAAGTGGATTGCTCTCCTCTCTCAAATTTGTGTAAAATTTAATGCTAGAAGAAATGTTAATAATTACCTAGCCTAAACCCTTTTCTAAAAATAGATCCTTTTTCTGGAAAAAGCACCAGAAGTCATAAAGGTCCTAAGGCTGTATAACAAATTAGGAGTCAGACTAGAACCTACAGTTTCTGATTCCATGACATGTGTCCTTTCTTATGTCATATTAACTACTCATGACAAATGTAGTGTTCTTAAAAAGTGTATCAAATATGCTTTTGGATCTCTCCAATTTTCATTTTCCCCTGTGTAAAATAGGGATAATAGTAGTTGCTACCTCATTGGCCTGTTGTGAGAATTACATGAATAGACAAAATGCTGGGAACGGTACCTGGCCATAGTAAGTGCCTGGAATTTAGTACTGTTTATTCTTATTTAAGGCCCAAGGCATTATTGAAGAACTTACTTGCCCACCTTTCCTTACTTGATTAATTTAAACAAATTACCCAAGTTTTTTGCTCCCCCCGCCCCCACTCTCCACCCCCTTTTTCAAACCACACTACAGATACGAATAAAGTCCATGGGCTGTAGAGTCTGGTGGACATAGATGCATGAACTTAGAATCCGCACTCAATTTTTAGTGTAGGATCCTGTGCAACTGTCTTAACTTCTCTAAGCCTCAATTCCTCATCTGTAGGTTGGGCTTAAATAACAGCTACTTTCCTTTAACGAGTTCTTACGAGGCACCAATGGGAGACCACATGCGAAGTTTTCAGCCTGGTGTCCATGTTGGATCCCTCCTCTCCCCAGTGCCTTGCACAAATGTCTGCAGATATCAACAGATGTTACATGGCCCATAATGAAATCCACTTCATCAGTAAAAGGGCTTATTTAAAACAAAGCAATTCTAATTACTAGCCACGGGCAAATGTTTCAAGGTTCAAAGTAGAAACGTTCTGTGGCACATATGCTTCTCCAAAGGGGCGCTAGTCTTTTGAGAAACTGGAAGGCTCCTTTACGATTTTTGCCATACCCAAGTACAAGCTGTGGTATTACATACTTATATTTTTTAAACTATAATTGGCTCAGTTTTTACTTAAATCTATCTTAGAAGGAAACATTGCATCACAACTTGTGCTTGTAGTTTTCCTAATACATATAAAAATATACAGTGATGGACAGTGACTGTAATGGGGTTGGTGGGGGGGACCTGATGAAGGGGTAGTTTAATAACCATAATATTGCACATGTAATTGTAGATTAATGATAATAAAATAAATTATATTTAAATATATATATACAGTGAGTAAAACAGATTAATTTGTGTACTACTTAAGTCTCACCTGCCAACTTTTACTTAAGGTTATCCTTACCCTGATCCCAGGGAATGTTAATGACCAAGTCTCTCAGTGCTTGGCACAGAGCGGGTACCACTGGCTGTTTTTTCTGAGAGTGGCTGCCCTGGGCCTGGCCCCCACCCCTAACCCCTCTACAACCTATGGATCCAAAGGGCCCTTGTGCTGTCCCATGGTTAATGTCCTATGTAAGGAACAGATTTAAGGTCTTTTAGTGGAGGAAGCTCTGTCACTAAACAGGGTGTGTGTGTGTGTGGAGGGATGGGGCTGTGACTAGATCTACAGAGCAGACATAAATGTTTTAGCTGTGAATTTCTTAGACTTCCAAACCTGGAATCCTACCATTATGTATCTCAACCATGTCAGTCACTTTCTTTCCTAGTTAAATAGGTTACCTAGGATTTATAGGGTATAGAAATGCTTCCTGTGTAAGATTCTCTGATACCAAAAACTATGATTAACTTCCACTCCTTTGTGCTATTACTCTCTCCGTGTCCTATTTTATAGTGCCGATGGCTTTCTATAGTCCAATATATTCAGTCATTAGCATTTTAGAATGAATTTATTTGAAGTGCATTTTCTTCCAGGGTAATAACAAAAATTTTGATTTATGAAAAAATTGATACTTGAAGTGAGGGTTCCTGAGACCAACGGTACATGTTTGCCCAGGGCTGGCCTACGGGAATGACATAGTTAAGAGGACAGTAATTGGAACAAGAGAAGGGCTCCTCTGAAGACAAAAGGTAGTTTGCTCCTTTCAGTGATGTAAAGGGTAGAGCTGCAGGGTGGGGCCATGCTCTGAAAACACGCTAAAGGCGATAGCCATGCCAAGCTGTGCAAAGACAGCTTTAGCCGATGGTGGGACTAAGTTCTACAATCAGCCAGAGCTAGAAGCCAAAAGTTTGCAAACCTAGGCATAGGGAGGGCAGGAGGGAGAAATGCTCAAAAGACTGTCTATGTAGCCCAACATAAGGAGGATGGCAGTGGCTGTCGAGTGACGATGTGTACTTGACCCTCTTGTGAATAAGCTGAGCACAGCTCATGTCCAGGCGAGTTGGAAGGCCATGTAACATGCATCTCCACACTGAGCTCCCAGCATTCCCTGCAAGTTTCAGCACTTTGTTAGGAATATACATCCTTTGCCATGTTTACTTACATAGTCTGCCCTTTTCAGTCTCATTACACTCCCTCCTCTCACCTTCTTTCAAATTCAACCCCTACCCAGTCCCATCTGCCATTCCCCCAGTATAATCGTCTTCCACTGAAAGTCACAGGAACTTCTGGTAACTTGGTCTGAACCAGTGAAAGTACTTGCCAAGTGCTGTTTATTTTTCATGACCAAAGTACCTCAATTTCTTACTCCTGTCCTAGAAAGAAGTGACTATCTTGCTCCTGTCTTTTTAGTGTGAGTACTGTTTCTCGGAAGCGGAGGCCATCTCTGTAGCTGCCCAGCCCTTAAGCAGGTGCTCACTGGTTGTCTTTTCTCCCTTGCCGAATGTTGTCTTCCCTTCCTCTGTGTGGGAATCCCAGCCTTGGGGAAAGGGATGGAGGAGAAGGCAGGGAACCTCTGGCAAACGCTTGGTGAATGTGACTCATGGTGAGTCTAATGTGCTTTCCATTCGTTATGTTTCCGTGGTCACAGCTGGGTCTCAGGATGGGAAACAGCCCTCCCCGCACCAAGAGTCATTACATCACTTCTCCTCAACAATCTCCCTGCCTCCCTGTTGCTTTCAGGATCAACAAGTAGTATGGGAGCTGCTCGCACCTAGCTTTCAGCCCACTTTTCTCTTCCTCCTATCATTTCTCCCAAGGCTTTATTCCCACACATGCAGCCTTTCCTATCTCCAGCCCCACCTCAGACATCACCTCCCTTGGAAGCCTTCTGAGACTTCCCTGATGTGGAGCCAGTCTCTCCTTCCTCTGTGCTCTGACAGCACTGTGTGTTCACCTGATTTTGGCACGTCTCGCATGGTAGTCTAATCATTAGTTTGTGTATCTGTCATTCCCCGCCCTCCTTTGCTCTAGACTGGGAGCGTCTCATGAGTCTTATTCACGGGCGTGTCATTAGAGCCTGATGTTCAATGCCCGGCTCTCGGCAGGTGCGCAGAAAATGTTGACTGAAAGAAAGGACAGGGGAAGAGAATGGTCTTCTATTAATTTATTGAGCAGAACTCGGGTAGGATGATACAATGAGGCATGGACCCAGTAAAGAGAGCAATGGTGCTTTAATGAAACTTCTTTTAAATCTGTGAACACATGAGCTGTGAAGTAAATGCTTTTATTTTTACCATAGGATAGATTTCCAAACAATGATCACAGTGTTTAGGTTAATAAGATGCTGGACAGATGCGTAGCCAAAGAATGTTATAAAATAACACAATCCCCTCAACTATATATCAAATGCAAATTTACTGAAACATCAAGAGAATGTTTATAGTTACAAGGCTAAGAATAAGACATTATTACAGTAATCATATCCATAAGACTAGAAAAAAAACCACGTAATAAAAAGGCCTTTCATAAGCTATTAAATGAGCATACACAACAGATAAACCAATTTAATATTTGAAGCAGCTTATAGCACCAACATGTTGGCAGGACCAGTAGAGGGGTAGGCCAATGGACTGAGGCATCTGAGAGCAGGGAGGGAGATCAGCCATCATCTACTTAAAGCCCCTTGTTTTACAGATGGTGAAATGTAGGTCCAGAGAGATGAAGTGCCTTGTCCAAAGTCACACAACACAGGGACACAGGACTGGCTACAGAATGATCCAGGGCTAAGATCCAGGCCACCCAACTTTAAGTAAGTGCTCTATTTTAATCTACATGTAATATTCTATTTGCTTCAATATATTTTTTCCTATTCAGATCTAACATAAAAGAAATCAACACAATTCATAACATACTCTGGCAATGTATTTATTTTATTGAGAAAGGACTGACATGTACTATAATTCACTTCTTGGGCCAATACAAGTTCTTAAACAAAAACTGAGTAACTGCTCAGATGACACTATCTGAACTGTAAATGGGGTGCGCACAAGGCATCTGAAGAGAAAGTTTGGCACATCCTCCACTATCTAAACTAACCTATGCCTCAAAATTACTAAATCATTTGTATAATTTTTTTTCTGAAAGTTCCAAGATTAGTAAAGTACAAAAACAGTCCAAACAACGAGGCAGCAAATTAGGTCTTTTAAAAGATAAGTATGGCACTTTTCATTTTAATAAGGTATGGAAATGTAAAAACCTGACTCTTTTCGGGGGTGGGGGGGGGGAAGCAGCTACAACCTATAGCTTGTGAACCACCTGGTACATGTGTTTTATTTAAAAAAGTGTTTCTACAAAATACCTTGGAGTCATAAAATTTTGTCTAGCATATCTTACCAGGGTTCTGAGGCCTCAATTGGACAGATTTATGAGGAACTAATAAAGATAGAAGAACAAAAAAGAAATCACTGTTAATGAAGCAGCACTGAAGACAAAGTATAGTGAACATATTTAAATAGCTTCAGAGATATGATGCCAAGAAGTTGCATGTATATATGTGATTGGTGTGTCATTATAGTGGTAGATGGAAAAAACAACACACATTGGGCATTTGTCCACCTTTATCATAAACCAGCTGCTGCAGAACAGTTAAATGGTGGCTTAATAAGTAGAATAAAACCTGATAAATAAAAGTGACTTCTGCATATCATATATATGTATACATACATTTTCTCACACAGATCTAGTTATAAGTAAATCTACACTTAGCTACAATATTTTCCCTGTGGGCCCAGCATCAAAGGATTTGATTTCCCTTTTCTTGAACATGCCTTACACCTGCCTTAGGACGTTACATGACATTTTTACTCATAGCCTATATGATATCTGGCCAGCAAGAATAAAATGAAATCTCTTGGGACCTCAAGACCATTCCTTACCACTACAAGCATATTAACAAATATATAGGAAAACATATCTGTTATCTGTTAGATAAAAGAATATGTTTTAATACTAAAGAAGAAACTATCCCTGCTACCAAAAATGTGCACACAACAGTATAACAAAAGTAATTTCATGAAAATATTTTAATAACAAGCTACATTATAAATATTTAAAGAAAACATGTTAAAAATAAGAGTGAAAATAAGATTTAGTGTTCTGAAACTGTGAGTAGAAAAATATACTTATTTAAAAAAGTCTCATTAAGTGAAGCAATAAATGTAAAGTTGTCTCTTTAGTGTACATTTCAAATCTCACCTTTTGAAAGGTAAAATCTGTCTTTCTCCTAAACAGGTGACTATGATTGACTTAGGAACTGGGCATATTGCAGAGCCAAGGGTAGGTGTCAGAGGTTAAGGGCAATGGTATGATTTTCACATAATCTTGGAAAAGTGAGGACAGTTCACAATGCTGAATAGATAGATGACTTGGAGAAATACTGAAGATATTTGAGCTGTTTTAAAAAATAGTACTGCGTTTGTATCCACAACCAGCATAATACTCAAAGCCCAGATGTTAGATTTTAAAAGGGGGTTGCACGCAAGGCAATAATGTACAGAACTAGGCAAAACTGTTGTACATAATTCCTTTTGGTGGTTGAGTAATTTTTGAGAGTAACTTTAAAATCCTTAATTAATAGTTATTTTTACTATATTGAGAATGAATTAAAATGTCAAAGGTCTAGACTATGGTTGAGGCCCTTACATGAGCATTTTTTAAAAAAGTATCCTCACTTCCTCTTTGATAAAATACCCTCTCGCCACAGTAGATTCTTTGGGATCTCCAGTGGAAATCAGAAGATGTGAGGGCTATATTCACGCCCAGAGGAAAACCAAGGAACCCAAAGCCCAGATGCTGGAACCGTTGGGCCCAGGCAGTACCACCGAATCCAAGCCCCTCTCTAGGGGCTGACACTGGCACTGTCGGCACCTTCATGGGTTTTGTATGTCTCTTTCCCACCATGCTCTACCCACTTGGGACTGGGGAGGGGAAGGGAGGTGAATGTTACCTTTCAAAATAGATGTTCTAGCAAGATACAAAGGGTAAAGGGAAGGCAGGGAGAGAAAGAATTGGCCAATAAGAGCAGCTGGTTGCCACACATTCCTGCGCTGTTCCTCTCCTGGCTGGGCTCGTGTGCACTCCTGTCTTATTTCAATCATTAGGGCGGACATTTTGGGGCTGAGAATGTGAGCCCTGGGGGCACGGCTGCCAGGATCCCCCGCAAGGGGCTCCCCTTTCCTAGACTCGGGGTCTCTGAAGCCCCAGAGGCCCCTCGTGAACTAATACTTCATGTTATAAAAGGTATTAACATTAAAATCATCTTTTAAAAACTTCAGTTTGTTTTTAAATTTTTAATTGGCACAGTTTATTGTAGTCTCAGCGGTCAGTAAGATTTCAAGAGGGAAGAGATGATTTCATTGCTCGATTACAACAAATACAATCTTTATGACATTCTTTACTTTGTGTACTGTAACTAAATGAAAGAATTTTTTACTCTACCTACACACAGCTCGAGATACAGGTATAACTTCTGGAGTTGAGGAAGTGATGGTATGCAAAGGGAAAATTTTTAATTTTAATATAGAATATGTGTATATACAAAGACATATATATATACACAAAACACTCCTTACCCATATATACTGTACAGGCTGGCACAACCCTCTTAAGAACATACTGTAATATAAAGTTTTTAGGATTTAAGTCTAGACAGGTGCTTAGATAATTTAGTGTTTTGACGTAACTGGATCATTTATATATTTAAAAGTATATAATTCTGTTTTTTAAAAGACCCAGGCCAACTATCCTTAAGCAGTCACCCAATATGCCACCAGGTTATCAAACGGAAAACAAGATTGTTATTCTGTATTAAATCAGTAAAGGGTATTTTAGAGAAAGGACAACTTGGAAAATAAAGACTTCAGAGTCCATGATTCCAAGATAAGAGCTTTTTAGTTATTAGCAGTGGTTACCAAACAAGCTGAAGGTAAATCTCTTCAAGGAGCTGCTCATAATTTGCTTCATTGAGAAGAGGCAAGGAACCATTTCACTATTCCTCTATAAGATGATGCAAGTTTTTTTATCCTTGAAAGGGTTTTCTGAAGTTGGTATCCCTATCAGCAACGGGTCACTCCTGGCATGCTCCTCACAGTAGGACATGAGGTCTGCTGACGCCTTTGAAACCTGACATGTAGACAAACCAAAGCAAACAAACAAGAAAGAAAATGCTTTATTTACAAACTTTAAAAGTGTATTTGAATGCTCACCTGTTGGGTGGAAGACTGATGGAGAACAGGCTAACCAGAGTCTCAAAGTTTACTTGTTAGTTATAAAGGGATAAAGGTACTTCCAGCTGGAGAAATCTGGCAGTTATAGCCTTCCTTGACCAAATGATCACACTGACCTCGTGTCTCCTGGTGTGAGCACATAGGACACACCACGAGCTAGCCGGCATTCCTGCCAAAGTATTTTACTGGAATCTACTTGCAGTCAAGGTGAGAGCCATTCTGGAAACTAGGTGGCCTGGATTCTTCAAAAATGGACTGTGTGTTAGGTAATATTATTAAATGATCCTGAATGTTATAATTGTACTGTGGTTATGAAGAAGAATGCCCTTGTATTGAGGAGACAGGTGGTGAAGTATTTAGGGGTGAAGAGCCATGATGTCTATAAACAAGTTTTGAGTGGTTTAAAGAAAAAAAAGGGTGCTGTGTGTATGTATGGACAGAAAAAGAGAAAGAAAATGTGGCAAAAGTATTAACAATTGGTGAATCCTGGTAGTGTTATATGGGTATTGATAGAACTCCTCTGTAGGTCTGAAATTTCTCAAAAAGCATGCGGAGGAGGAGTATGTGAATTAAGGGAAGATTTTATCTTAGTTTCTGTTCAATAAAAAATTGAATGGAATGCATAACAGAGTTTAAGAACTGAATTACGTGCTTGGAGCCCAAACTCTGAGAGTAAAGAGGGTCAAGTTCTGGTAGAACTTCAAGATTTTACTGTTAAATTTTGGGCTGGGGAAATAAAAAGGGACAAACCAGGAAGGGAAGATGCAGTGCCTTCCTCTGACATGAGTTAAAGATGGATAACACCAAGCCCTATGCAGAAGTCTGGGTGGGAAGATCTCTTGGAATAATCAGATCACTGTCCCCGGGCAAGGAGCACAGGGCTGCTGAGTCCTGTCAAATACAGCATGAGAGGGCTCATGTTTTGGAGACAGGAGACTGTCTCCAGGCCCAGAGGAATTTATCAGGTGACTGTTTCAGTTTCTAAGAAACAGCATTACAACATTCCAGGCACTCACGGCCTAGTCCTCCCTTAGGATTTGGAAGCGGAAAAGATGTGAAGTCAGGTGACCTAACAAACCCCTTCCGGTTTCTTCCAGATCTCAACTAAGGCTGGCATTACTCACCTTGGGTGCAGAATGTGGTCATTAAAGTCACCACACAATTAAAAAGCTGCATTCTCCTAAAAAGGAGCCCCCGATTGTTGACTGGTCATGCATGGCTACCGCAGCTGAACTGATAACTCTAGAATACTTAATAAATTCCAGAGAGATGATGAGGGTGTTTATAAGGTCCATCTGGAACTTGTCCCCAATGTGGACATCACAGGATTTGACTATGGCAGGTCCTCAGGAAATCCTGTCACAGTTTTAGGTTTTCTGTCCAGAGAGGCTCGTGCCAGTAGAAATGAAAGTCAGGATCCCGAGACTCGCAGCTTGCTCCAGGAACATCCTGGCACCAGGCTGCCCTGAGCGGCACTCACCTTCTCCGAGATGCGACCCAGCCCTCAAAGAGCGGAACTGACTAGAGAACACGTTCAACCTCATCAGGCTTCCTACCTTTATTCTTTCAATGGCGGCTTCCAGGCGCAGCTGCTGTACAGTCCTCCTCGCGTGGGCGATGTTATTGGTGCTCGCTGTTTTGCTTGACATCTTTGCTTGCTGTTTCCACCTGAAATCTGAAGGGAATTTTCTTAAAGATGAGTAAGTCACCTTTGAGCTGTGTAGACATTCACAGTGTGTTTTGTTTCTTTACGGGAGAAGGATTCATTTTCCAGTCATCACAGCCTGGATTAGGTAGTTACTAAAATGCCCTTTGGAGATGTCAGTGGTGGCCTAGGTGTCTGTGCTTGTTAGCCATTGGAGCCTTCATGAATCTTCAGTTTGCAGAAACCCAGTACCAGCAGTTTAATCCATGCACCCTAACCAACAGCACAAAGTAGCCTTTTCTAGGAATTTCTAAGAGGAAATACATACGCATAAACATTTTGCAGTAGGTTAGGGGGCCTCCAGGAAATGTGAGCATGTGCTACAGAGGCCGTGTTCCATGTGCAGTTTAATATTACTGCTATGGGCTTTAATAGAAGGTTTGATTTTATTTCATTTTGGTTCTCTTACCCAGCAGTTACACCGATGCAAGTTGTAGCAACAGAAATGGGCAATAGAAGAGAGTACCTCTGGAGAACTTAGCACCGAAAAACGTACCCTTTGTGCAATCAAGATTTGCAACGACTTGGAGAACATTAGGCAAATAAGGAAGTTTTTATTCAAGAAAAAGTGGGAACCTTTCAGTTGAAAGACTCTCAGTGATAGGTCCACAACAAATGTCAAATGGGATACGCTGAGTGGCCTGAAGCCTGACATATTTAATAGGACTTTATCATTCCCTCCTTTGGCCTCAGCCTGGTGCAGGGCACTTGCCGCCCCTGTTCATCATCTGACTCCCCTCTCTGGCCTGAGCCCCTGGATTCCAGGCTGCCCTTCCCTTCTCCCTTCCCAGCCACCTGGTGAAAAGCGAAGGAAACATCCTGGGCCTTGAGCTTTAACCCATCTGGTCGTCCAAGGGCAGGAAGGCAGGCTGGGGAAAAGCACAGCTTGGTGCCTCTGCCATATATGGCTAAGTTCTCTGCCGGCATGGTGGTGACTGGAGGAAAATGCAGAGCTGGCAGACCTGGCATCAATGTGGCAATTTTATGACTCAGAGGAGCAGGTGGACAGTAGGTAGGCTTCCCCTGTGGTATGCAAGGGCTCAGCAAAGTCTGAGGGCACCGTGGCGCCAGCGGCGAATCCAGGCTGACTCACCTTCTGCAGGGGGAGCTGCCACATGAAGCACATCTGCCATAAAAGCTTAGACCGGACAAGACTGCAAAAAACACCAGCAACCCACTGGCTCCACAGTGTCCACCACGTGGGCACCACGGCATTCACCTGACTTCTATCTGCCACATTTGGAATGCTCCCAATGGCTGAGTTCCAGGACGTGGGTCAGGCTTGTATTCTCTGAGGCCAGAGGCAACAGTTTTGAGTCAAATGCACAAATAAAACTGCTTGTAACTGTGTGCTGAACTTTGAAATCCAGCCTAATCAGCAAGCTTCACATTCCTGGGTTTGGACCCTGCCTCTGCCACTTACTAGCTGGGTGAGTACAGGCAGGTTACTTTACCTTTAGGAGCCCAAGTATTCCCATCTGTAACATAAGGATGCTGTTGCTTTTGAGGACTCAACTCGCTGATGCACAGGTAGTGTTTGCACTCCATAAATAGCAGCTGCTTTTATATTTGTCCTCAGGGGACACACCCAACATAATGAATGAGAATTCCCCATGTCTGCCTCTCCCTGGTCAATGAGCCTCAAGGGTTTGACAGAACCAGGTCTGGGGGGCTGTGGACATCAGCCCTTCTTTCAGCATGGCCCTTGGTGATTCTGCTGCAGTCTAGTGTCAGGGTAGAGGGGAATGGTCCGTGACAGCCCACAGAGAGGTTTCCTAGCATAAAGGAGCCCTAGCAGTGGAGGGAACAGGAAGGAGGATCGGGTGGCAGGGCCAGATAGCCTTGGGTGACCTCACTTCTCCACACTTCCTGCCTCGCTGCCTTTTCCTCAGATTCCTCAGTCACCCTGCCTGCCCCACCCAAGGAGAGGCCTAGGGTCTCCTCCCTGTGGAGTACCAGCACGCATCGGCCTGGCCCAGCCCCCTTCTGTTCTCCCAGGCAAGTGCTTATTAGCAGTCTTTGCAATGGGCCTGAGGCAGTAGGCAACCTCACTGTGCGCAGTGTGAAGTGCCTGGATTCATGGTGCTGCTGGTTCCACATTTTGTTCCCCGCAGCACGTCAACCTGGCCAGCTGGCGCAGGTTCTGAAGACTGGCCCCCTGCCTCCAGAATGTGAACACGACACCCTTTCAGAGAGGCTTGTGGTTTCCAGGCTGCATCCTAAGGACTTTCTAAATGTTCCCTTTGCATGAGAATAACGCCAAGCATTCTCTTCTCAACCTCCAGGGCATAAAGTTTCCAAGGCCCAAGGAAGTTTTCCTGTAACTGTAGAACCGTTCACACATATCAGGATTGGGTGGGTCATTGCTCCCACCAATACGGCCATAAGCAAAGTCCGCAGTCAGGCTTTCTTCATAAAATGCTTGGGTAGGTCTCTCTAAAACTGGCGAAAAACTTTGCATCTAATACATAGGGGACTTTCTAACTTCCTGGCTGTATTATAGTCACGATTAAACCCAGCTAGCAATTCACAATTCACCCTTGTTAGCTTCTCCCAGCTTTCCCCTAATCTGACATCAGTGCTCTGACCTACTCCTTCACCGAGGGCCTTCACCCCTGTCACTCAGCTTCCAGCTCCCTTCCACTGGGGATCCCTCTGTCCTCTGCTTCACGTGGAGCTCCAGTCCCCGCCTCCTGCTCTGCCAGCTCAGATACAATTTCTCAAAGTTCACTTCCTTCTGCTGGCATATGGAATAACCACTCAGAAAATGAGTTCACAAATTTAGGCGGCAGGTGATTTTCACAGCTGCAAGGGTTAACACAACTTTCTACTGAATGTTGTGTAGGAATAGCTTTTGCAAGTCAATTAAAGGGGGGCAATTGCGATCAATCCCAGAAAAAGCTGTACACCGGGGCACTGGGAAAGAATACAATGCCTTATTATAACCTTCTTCCTCTGGAGAAATCAGATCAAGATTATTGTCTCTACTTGAGGAGCCTCTTGGAGGTATTCAAGCTGAGCACGAGAGGGCCACTGCGCTCTCTGAGCTGCTGAGCTGTGGGAGGGCCGCCGCTGTGTGACTCGAGTGGCACGAGGTGTCTCTAGGACCCGGAGGTCTAGCTGAGGACTTCCTCCCGACTTGCAGCTGCTTTGCAGCTCAACAGCTGGGTTAGGGCAGAACCAGCCCGAGAGGCTGGTACCTAAACACCTCTGTGCCTTCAGAGGGTTTTCCTTGGTCTTCCCTCAATGGCAAAGATGTCTGGCTGTTTGTTGGTGCTACTATTTGGATAAAATCTTGCTTTATTCTTACTCCAAGAATAGCTTCCAAGGCAAACACCGCCTGATACTTGTATGGAACCTTGAGCATGCACATGTTGCTTTCATACTGGTCGGGACATGAAGCATCACTATAACCCTGAAAGGCATCTTGCTATTCCTTCCCTGTTTACAGATGAGGCAGCTGAAGTTAGCAAGACTTGCTCCAGTTTAACCCAGCTTCTAAGCCTTGATTCAGCTTGCAAGCCTTTTTACCCCAGAAGCCATGCTTCCCACTGTACCAAGGCAGGGGTGCAATTCCAATTAAGTTGATTCACAAACAGGGAATCACCGAACAGTCCACAGTATGGTTCTGATTAAACTGGTTAACAAGGGTAACCTTGACACTACGTGACCCAGAGTTGTGGGCTTGCTGAGTACTTCGAGTTTGTGCAATACCCCTTCTGGTACAGAATGCATCTGTTTGTCTGCCTGGTGCCCTGGAGGACAGGCCTCCCACTCACATTCATAAGCTAAGCAAGCCACTAGCAGGCAAGGACTGAGGTTAGTTATCACCAGGAGATGCATCAAGGAGATGCTGGGCCACCAATGTGCCATCCAACCCAGAAGGGCGGAGGCCTTTGCATGCCTGTGCAGACCCCCAGTTTGATAAAATTCTGGCTATTTTTTCTGTAACCCTTGTTTTCATTTTTACATGTGGCTAACAGATTTGAATAAACATACACAGTAGTTAGCTATTCAAATAATTTGCATTGGTTTTAATGTTGTTGTTCATTTGAATGCTCAGGGTTCCAAGAAATTATTAGGAACAAGATGTCCCATTAGGGAAATATGGGCATTTTGATCTTTGTCTAGATAGGCTGAAGCAGGGAGGGGGAGTGGGTCACAGAGCATACTCTGGGAAGAAGGCACCAGGAAGCCCCAAGATATGAATCACAAGTCCTCATGGCCTGGCTAGTAACTGAATCACTGGAGGGAAGCCAACGTTCCTGAGCAAATACACCCCTTGTGGATACAAGGGCAGGTTTAAAAAAAAAAAAGGCTTCCACTTCCCTTCAGATCTTGCCTTCAACTATCAGTGTCTTACTCTGGCTCTTTGTCTGCCCTTCATCTATTAAAGGGGGGCAGCAATACCTGTCTCAGAAGGCTGCTGGGAAGATAAACAGGAGCATGTGTCAGAAATGACCCTGTGCATACAAATACTGAATAAATGCTTGTTCCCTGGGCTCAGTAACAAGATGAAAACCATGTATTTGGTTGGAAAGAAGATAAAAATTCACAAAAGAAGAATTTCAGGTATTATGATCAGGTAGCAACATCTTTGCAACATAGCCTTAGAGGAAATGCAGGCAGTGCGGAGTCAGACTCTTAAGAAGTTTTTCTATTCTCATGAACATTTACTATTTAAAATCAGAGTCTGCAGGCTGAATCCAGACTGCAGATGGGTTTGTCTGGGCTCCACCCAGGCTTTCTTTGTAAGTGTGTGTGTTACCTTTAAATTGATAGTCGACATTTGAACACTGGAGATTTCACCTTGAAGGAAAGATTTCTTGAAAAATCAGAAAATCTTATAAAACTGGGCTGTATCTGTGTAGTAGCTGTTCCTTTAACATCTGCTGGCACAGCTGCCAGGCCCTCTCTTGGAACTTGTGACACTGCCTTTATGCCTTGGATATTTAGTTCCAGGGATGTCACTCAAGGATCGGGCTAGAGCACCTGAGCCCACTCCTGCCCTTGCCACTTCCTAGCTCCAGGACCCTAGGCAGGACTCGTAAGCTATCTAAGCCTCAATTTTCTCATGGAAAAAAATGGGGACAATAATACTTTCTGTCTCAAAGGACTGTTAAGAGCATCAGATAAGACAGGCATGCGAATGTCATACAGAGAATACTTCTGCTGAGCCGTAGGTACCAGCGGCCTCTGAGCACAGCCCATGGGCAGAGCTCTAAGCCCCCTGGGTAGCTGCGCTTCTCTTCTCCTGCCCTGCGCCTTGCTGAACTGCAGGAATGGCAGGTAAAAAACTACACCTCCTAGTGTTATCAGCCGAACTGCATCCCTCTAAATTTTTATGTTGAAGTCCCCAGTCAGAATGGACTGTATTTGGAGATGGAGTCTTTAAAGAGATGGTTAAGTCCAAATGAGGTCGTTCGGGTGGCCCTGATCCAAGGACTGGTGTGCTCCTAAGAAGAGGCAATTTGGACGCAGACAGGTATGGAGGGAAGGCCATGTGAAGACACAGGGAGAAGTCAGCCACCCACAGCCAAAGACAGAGGGCCTCAGAAGAAGCCAGTCCTGCTGACACTTGGCCTCCAGACTTGTGAGAAAATAAATCTGTTGTGTAAGCCGCGCAGGCTGGCGCACTTTGTATGGCTGTCAGGGCAACTAAGATGCCCAGGTTCTCCGCAGCCAGGGCTCCGACGGCATGGCTCAGTGGACGGGATGTATGCTGGAGAGAACTGGACAGAGGAAGTGAGAAGCCAGTTTCAGGCTGCTTGGCTTGTCTCTGCTGGCAAGCCGAGGGGTGGGCGAGCCACTCTTTGCGGAGGGGGCGGTGCCCCAGTGTCCACTCACTAGCACCATGGTGCTAAGAAGCTGTGTGGCAGCAGCGGCCTCCCAATTCTCCACTTTCCCCTGTGGTGATGTCTGGAAGGCGGTCCTAGTCTGGAAGTTGAGTGCCTGCTCCTCCAGCCCTTTCATTATTACACATGCACTTAATCCCCTGTATGAAAGCCCATCCTGCTGATGTCGCCAAGAGTGCTGTTTGTCAGCTGTCACTGAACCCTGGCTAATACACAGTTGTTACTCTGTTGTCTGGTAACCTGTAAATATCTGTAATTTGTAAAAATCTGATTTGGTAAGTCTGTGGCAGGGCCCAAACTTACAAAGATTAGTTCTGATGTCTATTATTATCATACCATCATGGCTGAATGAACCAAACTCCAAACTCCAAACTTGCAAAGAGGGAGAGGCAAGACATAAAATTCTCTCCTCCCTAACCACAGCTCACAGGCCCAGAGGCCAAAGGTGGCTGCACCTGTGACCACCTGCATGTCCTGGCTGCTCCCATCCACTTTGGAGAGCACAAGGCAAAGGGAACAAGTTGCTGGCCTACAGGGAGGAAATGAGAGGAAGGGACGAGGAAGGGCTGCGGGGAGTGGTGGAGAGCGTGGCTTCGGATGGGGTAGAGAGACTGACTGGAGCTCTAAGAGACGTTCACCAAGGCTCAGAACCTGCAGAATGAAGACAAATGAGAACAGCTTTCTCTCAAGATGGTCAAGGCCCTGAATAATGATGATGATGATGATGATGATGATGTTGTTGTTATAATGATAAAATTTAGCCATTGCCAGTATTTCTTGAATACTTAGTATGTGCCAGGTAAGAAAACTCCATGAAGCACGTCATTTAATTCTCTTAGAGACAAGTTCTTTTGTAATTCCTGTTTTCATGAAGCACAGAGAGGTTAAAAAAAAGGCTTGCTGTAGATTACACTGATCTATTTGCAGAGCTGGGACTCAAGGCCACCTGAGGCCACCTGACTCTCAAAGTCATCCTCTTTGTCACCGCTCTCTACTGCCTGCCTGAACATCAAGGCCACAAGGAAGGAATTGGGAGAAAGCAGGGCCAACTGTCAGCCAGAAGACTGGACAAAAGCAGGCATGCCTGTTAATGGCCTCTTACTCATTCACATCGGGGGGCTCCACAGCAAGGATGGCAGGAAGTGTGGAGGTAAGTGGCCTTGGGAGAAGATCTAAGTGAAGGAGGATTGGTTGCTCTTATTTAAAAGAAGGACTGCCCCAGATTCCAGGTGAGGCTACTGCTGAAGACACAGGAGAGAAGCTGGCAGGGAGCCACGAGGTGAGCCAACCCCAGGGAGCATACCTAGAGGAGGGAGCTGCAGAGCCTGAACAGCAGGTTCCCAACCTCTCTGTCTATCTAGAACACCAGTGGCACTTGTTAAAAAAAATCTGATTCAGTAAGTCTCTGGCAGGGCCCAAGAATCTGAATTTAAGCAGTTCCCAGGTGATTCGAATACAGGTCCTCCTAAGAAACACCAATGATGATTATCAGAGTCTCTGCCACTTGGTTCTACCCATGTTTACTTCTGTCTGAGAGTTAAAACATGTCAAAAGAATGTCACTTCCTATCTGTGCTCAACTTTTCAAAGCTCTGCACAAGTGCTGGAAAATTCTAACTCCTTTCAATGACTATAACCTATGGCACGAAGCCTCCTTCAGTTTGAAATAGCTCTTATCATTTAAAATACTTCTTTGCTACAAAAATCTAAATATGTTTTCTTAACAGCCACTTCCTTCTGGAAAGTGTCTCTTTCCAAGATAGTGATGCTAGCCTATCCTGGTTGTGCCTGTTTAATGGTCTTCCTTTCTGTATTTCTTGCTGCTTAGGACTGTTTTCTCAGACACTCAGTCCAGGAAGACTTGGGGCAGCAGAGTGAACAAGGGATGTTTGCAGTCGGACAAATTTGAATTCTGGTTTGTCACTTACTTCCCCAAGTTGCTTCAATTCTCTGACCTTCAGTTCTCTCATTTGTAAAATGAGAAGGGATAATTAATAGTATCTACCCCATAGAGTTGTCACTAGGAGGAAATGAAAGAATGTATGTAAATTACTCAGCAGCGGCCTGACCCACACTGGTCCTCAGAGCAGACGTTGTTTTACCATTACTTTAGCTATGACAACACACTTTGTATGTAGTCCCGACCCTTTAATTTCAGTGACTAAATGAAAGCCTGTTTAAACTTATACTCAAATGGTGCACAGTGGCTTCAAACACAATCCATGAAAACCCAAGGAAACATTGTTGCCTGCCCCCAACTTTCCTGATGTCCCTTTCTCAGTAGTGACACCACCACTGTCCTGGGCACTGAGGCATCCTTTGCTTCAGTGCTACCTCTAATTCCTTAGACCAAGCGCTGTCCAATAGAAATGTGAACCACATACAGGAATTCAAATTTATCTAGTAGCCACATGAAAAAAAAGTGAAATTAATTTTGATTTACTTAGCCTAATATGACCAAAACTGAAATGCAATCAATGTAAAAAAAATTGAGATGTTTTTTAAAAGAATTATTAAATGTGCATTCTATACTCACAGCACATCTGCTGGACTAACCATATGTCCAGTGCTCAGCAGTCACCGTGGCTGCCTTACTGGACAGTGTAACCATGGATCCTGGCCAACTCTGACACCCCCCCAACCATCTTTATTCTTCTCCATTCTCCCAGCTTCTACTGAACCTCAGTCCTGACTCCCAGCACCTCACGTTAGGACTACAGGCCTCAGCCTTGCAACAGGACTCAGGTTCCGTATGTTTCTCCAATCTCATCTATCCTGATGCCTATATATTCAGATACAGTGCCACTTGCAGCTTATCTCCCTCCATCTCAAAAAAGGATTCCCCAGTACCTCCAGGAAAAGTCCAAAGTGCTCAGCTTTGCAATCAAGAACCTAATATTTCTGCCACCACAATACAAATATGTGCAATAAAAGTAGCTTGTTCCCACGGAGCTGACTGTATGTCAGACATCAGGCTACATGTCAATCACTGTCAATACACTGTCTTACTGAATCCTCACAATGATCCTGTGCAGTAGGTTCTATTTTCATTCTCTTTTCACACATGAAGAAGTTGAGCCCCAGAGAAGGTAAGTATGTGCCTAGAGTCAAACAGCTAGGAGGCTGCTTGGGTGTTCGTGGGCCCAGGCAGGCTGATTCCAGAGGCCCTGCCCAAACCTCTATTGCCCTACTGCTGTAGTACCAGGAGGCTGTCACCCTATTCGCTGACTCTGTGGGCTGTGTTTACTCCCGCCTGCAAGTCTCCACCCATGTTCTCTCCTGCTTCTCTTGGTCTATTTACATTCTCTCTTACACTTTTAGGCCCTAGTAGTAGTAGTAGGCCCTAACTACTTTTGCTTGCAGTGATTCATTCCCTTTATGAATTCCTGCTACATGCTTACAGCTCAGGGGGTCAGGGGCTCCTCTAAGGTCTGGCCCATGCATTAGAAGGGCAGGCAGGGAGAGGTGTGCATGAATCCCCTGAAATTGTATGCAAAATTTGGTGTATGTGCCTATGTTTATTCTTTCTGAAGTGAGGATTTACAGCAATCATCAAGCTCTCAAAAGGGCCCATAATACCTTTTATTTCAGTGCTTAACTGTATGTTATTTATGCTATGGCCATGTAGTTGACTTTGTATGTGTGAATCCTGTCTTCCCACTGTGGGAAGTTCAGTTCAGTAACAACAGTGTAGCAGTTACATTTATTCATTATTACTGTATGCCAGGTATGATATCTAGCACTGTCTAGAAACATTAGTTCATTTAATATTTTCTGCAACCATACAGGTTAGATGTATCATTAATTATTGAGACTGAAGCTCAGAAAGGTTAAGTTGTGCCCAAGATCAGACAGCAAGTGGTAGAAACAGGATTTGAACCCAGATCTCTCCTACTTCAAAGCCATGCCCTTAATCAGACAGGTTATCCCACACCATCTTCTCTCTCGTATTGACTAATGCAGAGAATGGAGCATAAATAGTTGGGTTAGCTTAAGACACGCAATGTAGCAACCAACACATCAGCCAGCGTGACCCTCTCACCCTGAGGTGTTTATGTGTCTGGTGTTTGTTTTCTTAGAAACAGGATACATCCTGCTGCTCCTTCCCACAAGCATCCCCACAAAATACTGAGGGTTCCAAGCCAAAGGTTACCCACCTGCCTGGTTGCCTTCAGAGCTCTGGGAAGACTGAGTGGAGTCCCTGGGACTCCCTGGCACTTGGTCAGGGCCCATTGCTGGTGCACTCACCTCCCGCACGGGCTGACTGCTTGCGTGGCACCCAGATTTGGAGGGCAGTACTGCTCTGCACCCCTACACTGTGCCCCAAGCTGGTTTTCAGCCAGTGAAGGGGGGCCCTGAGGACTATCTCTCTGATGCTGGCCTGCAGAGGTGCAGGACCCAGCTGCTTCTGGGGTAGCCAGGCCAGGATCCAGCCACATAGAGGCATGCGTTAACAGTCAACACAGAGAAGGACCCTTACTATGAAGTTTTAATGTCCTCCTAGCAAAGCAAGACTGGCTGAGAAATGGTCTGCTCATTTCTGCATGTCTAGCTTAGGATAGCTGGATGTCTCATTTGTTTATCCATAAGTGAAAGAATAAATAAATGGATGAACTTATTTAATACTGAAAACAAAAGTTAACATTTACAGAGTGCCTTTTCTATGCCAGGCACTGTGATAAAGGCTTTATGTAAAGTTATTATTATTTTTTTTTATTCTTTACAACATCCCTGAAAAAGAGATTACAATTATTTCATTAGCAAATTTTTAAATTTTAAAAGAATATATGTGTAAAGATTTTAAACAGTCCCAAAGGGTATATGACAAAAATGAACTGTCCTTCTACTCTACACTTTTTGAGAGGATCACTGTTACCAGTTTCTCGTTTCCTTCTGAAGATGTCCCATGCATATACAAACAGAATTATTGTATATCTGTCTTAAAAAATGCAAATGGGAGCATGTTGTATGCATGGCTCTGTACCTTGCTTTTTATTTAGCTAACATTCTATTCTGGTGATCATGATGAACTTGGTGTTATTAACCCATTCTCCAAGTGAGGAAACATAAACTCTCTGGGATACCTAGCGAGTAAATGCCAGAGCTGAAATCCACCCTGGTGCTCCAGCCATGACTGCACATGCAGGCTGGGGCTGGAGAGAGGAAGTGGGAATGATCAGAGTAGCAGAAGACACAATTCCTGCTCTAAAAGAGCTCATGGCTTTTGGGGGCAAACGATACTCTAGGAAGCGAGAGAATGAGTTCCAACAACATAAGAACATTTCTAAGATACAGTTCCACTGTTCCCCGAGTTGCTAAGCATTTGTGATGAGAAGGAGGTGCAGAATGGGAGTGACTCCAGAGGGAAGTCCCCCAGAACAGAGCTCCTCCAGACTCCACAGCAGCCGGCCGCAACATTAACATCACTGGCAGCTTCTAAGAAAAGCAAATTCTCATCCCCTGCCTCCAGACCTCCTGAATCAAAAACTCTGGAGGTGGGGCCCCCAGCAATCTGTAGTTTAACAAGCTTCCAGGTGGTTGGGATGTTCCCCAAAGCTTAAGAACCACTGTGCTAGAAGGAGGGGGGTTCTGAATTAGGACTTTTAAACGGGAGGAGAATTTGGCTGTTAAATAAATTAACAATGAGTCTATTTAAACCATATTTGATCCATATTCCTGGCATTATCATAGGATAAACTAGAGTGGGGATAGAATGTACAGGCCATTCATCTTGAGGAAGTTATTCCTGGAAGAGGATACAGGACCCATCTGTCCAGCAGAGGAGACAGCCATTCCAAATGCCCTGGTTTAGGGCTTCACCTCTTACCTGTGGCAATATGTCTATGGCCCTTTTGATATCCACACCCGGAAAATGGGTACCTTCCTTTCCATCTATGTGACCAACTGGGAGTCTTCCTCATCTGCCTTCCTGAAGCACCTGCCTTGGACCCTCTACCACCTCCCCTAGCTGAGCAGGACTGGAGGGTGTCTGCAAGGGGATCCTTTACCCAGGATGTTGTCCACAACCTAGCTACTCCCCCTTCATTCCTGGTGGGCCGACAAAACAGAAGAATGGATATTTAGGATTCCGGTAGGAAAGGCCTAGCATCTGATGCGCTTCATGCAAAGGGCATGCTCTGTAATACTGTTCAGCAGATGGGAGTTTGTGCACTTGTCCGGAGAGCACTGAAGCCAGCCAGCCAATACCTAAGGGTGGAGCTGGCAGTGAGGCAGCTCCAAATGCTGTTGCAGCCATTTCAGACAGAGGCATCCAGGCAGTCATTCTCCTGCTTGAAGGCACAGGTGGGGTAAAGTCAAGAGAGAAAGGTGCTGAGGGAACACAGAGAACGTGCAGGCCCCTGCATTTACAGGTATTGGCTGGGCTGAGCCCACTGACAAATAAGGAGTGTGGGTTACTAGACTGGCGCGTAAAGTCCTGGTCCAACAGGATGGACACTCACATTCATATAAGTAAGGAATATTAAGTGGCCCAAAAGCATGACAACTGCCAGCATAAGAATCTTAGAGAAGGGATGGTCAGTGAGGGCTTGAGCAAGCAGCAGAGGAATGAAGGATACAGTTCTTAAATGGAAGGCACTGCTAGGTGGTAGCAAAGTAGTGGGGAAAATTTCAGAGTGGTTATTGAGGAAGCAGTAGAGAGTGGATTAAAGCTGACTCTGTCATGTGAAAATGGGAGCCACCAAAGGCTTCTAAGCAGAAGCAACAAGATAGGGAGTATTATCAGAGAAGCAACTGAGCAACCTTACATTGGCTGGAATAGAGATGGGAGACAGAGAAAGACAAGGCAGAACACTTCCATGCAAGGTCTAGCGGAGGGCAATATAGTAAAGAGCCTGGCTTTGGGGTCAAATGGGGTCAAATCTGGACTATGTTACTTAGGTTTGCCTGATGTTGAAGGAATCACTTAGTCTTACTAAACCCCTAGGTTCTCTATCTCTAAAATAGGATAACAAGAGAGCCTACTTCATAGGACTGTAATGATTTAATGAAATCATATAGAAAAGAGCCTGGCCCACAGAAATCACACAATGTTACCAATCACTGTCATCATCACCGTCATCGTTATGAGGAGTTAGAGCCTAAGATTGCAAACAGATGATGGCCATGAATGCAGAGAAAAGAATGCATGCAAGGGAAGGAAATGTTAAGAATGAGTAAGACTTCAATCTTTGGGCTGAAGGGGACTGACATCCCAGAAGCGTGGTTGGGCTCTAGACTTTGGAGGCAGAGCTTGAAGAAAATATCAGACCTTTCCTCATGTGAGTGGGGACAAGAAGGGGGCCTCAAAGGAGAAAAGAAAGGGCAGGGGAAGCTGCTGAGGACAAGACAGGGCAACACCATCACAAAAGCGAGGGGAATCAAGGGATTTGGGGGAGGAAGGGCAAAAGTTAATGCTACCTGAATATGTTTAAAAGCATGTTATATCCAAAAAACATCTTGTAAGAATATACTCCAAAATGTACCTATCTATTGCTAGGGGGAGAATTTTAGGGGATTTGTAGTATTTTCATGCACTCCTGCAGTTTATAATTTTTATTTTTCAGTCTTAATAGCTAATATTTATATAGCACTTAAACTTGCAAGCACTGTTCTAAGAGCTTTACAGATATTAGCTTACATAATCCTCAAAACAATGCTATGAAATTGTTACTATTGCTTTCCCATTTTGGATTAAAGAAGCTGAGGGAGGCAGACACTTAGAACATAGCCAAGGTCAGGGTGAAGGTAAATGGAGGAGCCTGGCTCCAGAGTCTGTGCTTTCAACCACATGTGATGCTTATATGATTAAAAAAAAAAAAAGCCCAGCAATTGTTATTTACAAAACCTGGAGAAGGGGCAGTTACTAGTCACTGTAGAAGTGTACAGGAACGAGAGAGCTAGCACAGCTCATGGGACTTGGTGATAGGTAGTTACTGGCGACTTCTGAGCGAGTGGCTTTGCGTGCCATGAGGGGGATGCACATTGAATGGGAAGAGTCCAAAGAGAGAACAATTAATTCAGGAATTGAGGCGGAGAGTATAGGGGGGTATTTAGAGAAAGGAGGCAGCGTGGTGAAGACAAGGAATTGGAGGGAAACTTTTAGGGGCAGGAGGATTGTTTCAAGAGGTGGTTGTCACCTGAACATTTTCAAAAGCAGAGGAGGAGTGTTGTCGAGCAACTGCAAGAGAGCAGACAGGCTAGTGGGAGAGGTCACCTGAGAGCCAGAGAGCATGGGCTCAGGACCGAGCTCGGGAATGGGGAGAGGAGAGGCTGAGACAAGGAGGCCTGAAAGATTGCAAGGTGGAACAGCAGGAGAGCAGGCCACCGAGAAGCTCAGGCCAGAAGCCTTCTAATAGGTGAAAAGAAAAGGGAAACCAGCTATCAATTTGTGCAACAAAGTGGGAGACTCTCTCAGACATCACACACGGCAAAGGAAGCCAGGCACAAAAGAGCATACACTCTCTAATTCCATTTATATAAAGTTCAAGGCAAAACTAATCTTTCGTGATCAAAACCAGAAGAGTGGGGCAAGTGGGAGAGGAGACAGATGAATTAAGATTGGTCACAGTTTGTAGCTAATTGTTGAAGTCAGGTAATAGGTACACAGGATGCATTCTACTTTCGCATATATTTGAAAATGTCGAGAATAAAAAGTTAGTAAGATTCTAAGATCCTAAGCATAACCTATAACGTAACAATTATTAACCCCCTGAGATGAGTTCTGTCATTAAAAAATGGAAGATTCATTAGTTATCTTCCATTTCCTCCTCCAGATCATGATCTACCCTTATGTTCAGGGTCCACAGTGCAGAGGAGGTAACTGCCCTTTGAGGAGGCACACATGGGATTAAAACAACCATGATCTGGGTTTTGTACAGCACACTGCCCATTTTATACAGCACTCAGGACCTGGGTCACAGACACCAAAGTTTAACTTGCCAGGAAGCATTCTCCTGGCATTTACCCACAAAAAAACTAAAGGCCCAACACTGGTCCAGACACCCATCACTTGTACACGCCAAAAAGGATACTTAATTTTTCTTCCTTCTTTCAATTCACCTTCTCCCTTGAAACTCTAGCAGGAAACATGTCTGGACTTGATAACTGCTTTGAGGAAAAGCAAAGTCTGTTGAATTCCTGGGGTGACCAGAAAGATGTACACTCTGTACTGGCCCTCATGGTAAAAGTACTTGTTGTTTTAAGCCTCATAATACCTAAAAGATTTTTTTTTTCAAAGGGAAAGTACTGAAGAGACAAGGGATCCCTAAGATAGCTTCTTGTAGTTCTCATTCCCTATGTAAATTGATTAGAGAATTCTCCCTCTAAAAGAAAACTTGTTGGTTCACTCCCCCCCCCTTTTTAGGGGTTACTTTTGGGAAATATGGAATAGGAAACTGAAGCCCAGTCACTTAAGGTCCAAACCTTATTAGCAACATCAATACAGTTTAAATACTTTGGCACCCAAGAGGGACACTTCTACTTCAGCCCACCGAGTTCTGGTGAAGTTTCAGAATGTCTGCAGTTCATCTTAAGGAGTGATATAAAACTCCTTAGAAGTATGAATTAACTCAAATTCATTAACATTTTTATTTAAGTGAGATATAGAAGTTTTGAGAAAGTCCAGTCAAACTAAATAATCATGACAGATTATCACTTAAAACAATTGGAAAGATGACACCAATTTAAATACATTACACATTTGACCAACATATTACCACCAACACTTTGCTTGTTTTGTTGATATAAACTCAATTTCACAAAGCATGAGCATCAAATGGAATGCACTGGGAAAGATTACTGCTTATAAGCCCCAAAAAAGAGTTTCTATGGCTACTCTCAGCCCCAGATTTTCTGGGCCAGAACTATTTCAAATATCCTGCTTCTCTTGGTATGCTAGTAACTTACCAGACCACAAGTCCCAAGAGTTGGCCTTACAGCTGTGCTCATCATACTTTTCATAAATGCTCACATCTACTTTATCAATCAGGGTCTTTTTCTAATCCTTTATTTGATATTGGGTCCCTTGAGGCCTAACACCCTACATTACAGAGTTCTTTATTTCTTCCATATATAACATACAAAGAATAAATATATACTGATTTGATTTGTTATGAGACATATGGATGGCCTTGTCAGGAAGTGATAGCTTTGCAATTTTTCCTCTTTGTAATTCAGGAAACATAAGGGACAATATATTCCTGATGCTGGGTATAGGGCAGTAATTCAATAAATACTTAATTCAATGAAATGACACAGGGATCTGTGGCAGTATTTTAGGTAAGAGTTAAGGACCTGAACTCAGTGTATGAAAACCATAAGTTCTGAAACAAATGGGGATCACGTCACATTACAAAAGGATTCGTTCAGGTAATACTCTCCCAGATTCATTGTCTACTGGACACAGGTTAACACAGAGAAACTGATTGTCTAGCTCTGATTCTAATTAATATCAATTAGGAATCATAATAAACATCTCTAAATGATAGCATTTTACACAATTCCTTCTATGTCTTGAGCACAGTTCTTCCTGAATTTTCAAAGTACAAGCCTAGCATGTACGCTTTCCTCTGTTTTGTACTTATGAAGGGAAAGGTGATACAGACTTTGGTTAATTAGCATAATGCCCTTGGTTTCAAAAGCAGCTCCTTATCAGGCCTCTGTCTGGCCTCAGTGGCACTTACCCCTTGAAGATGGATATAGGAAAGTATAATTCTGATGCTGCAAGCTCTGGAAAGAAAGAAGTTTCCCCAAACGCCCCCACTGCTTCAATCAGCCTGGACAGGTCAGGCACGCAGGTGAGGCTTATAAGGGACTGTGTCCCAGGGTAATTCATCTTATGAGCTGCAAGGGTATAACATACATTTCCAAGCAAATCCTAATAGTTAATATGACAATACTAATGCCTATTATTTATTCATGTATTTAACTGTAAAGTTAATTAAGCTTTTCTAACACTTAATGAATCCAGGGATTAAACTGCTGAAAGAGCTCACAGGAGATCAGCATGAAGTTGTCTGTGACCAAATACGAGTTTTAGAAGGTTGTACAGATCCTATCAAAAGATGGCCTTGAGATATTTTCAGAAGTGCATGAAATTCTTTGGAGCACTTCTATGCATAATATGTCAAAAAAAATGACACGTGTTTATATTATATGAAAAAATTATGAGATTGATTTTAGTAGACTGAATAAACACGAGTATTATAGAAACAGCCATTATCTGCCATTTATAAATGAACAGTCGTGGCGGTCACATGATTGCTGCGTGCTTGCGCCTTCTCTTACGAATGAAAACTATACCCAGCCGAATTCCGGGGAAACCTACTAAAGTATCACATGCAGGTGCTGCCACATGTTTCTATGTCGCTTCTGCCTTCACCTAATATTGGAAGCTGGTATTCTATTTCTAATGTGGTAAGCCTGATATAATAAGGCCATTAAATGACTGCAATTATAAAGTATTTTCTCATATACCATCTATATTAGACAAGGTCAGTTAACTACTTACTTGTATTTTAATTTCTACTTATGGACTTACGTGAACCTCTTGAATTTAGCATGCAAATTT
Source organism: Smutsia gigantea (assembly GCA_032199065.1). NCBI lineage: Eukaryota > Metazoa > Chordata > Mammalia > Pholidota > Manidae > Smutsia > Smutsia gigantea. Next base: position 39,584 of record JAVSCE010007750.1, read on the forward strand.
ATGTGACCAATAAGGAATTTCTGAAGATAATTGGAAAAACAGAATCCTTCTGCCTCGTGAGACTCCCATTTCTTAGTCTATTTCCTGAGAAGTAGCCTATTCTTATTGATGGGCTATTTTGTAGCCTATCAGGTGCTTCCCCTCTTAATATTTAGTGTATTTTCACTTTTAATAATTCTACATGTTCCTTAAATGGAGGAAAGTATTGGCTTTTCCTCTCTTAAATATAACCCACTGAGTGATTATTTTCTTAGAAGCAGATTATACTTGCACTTAAGAGATAGTGTGGAGTGAGAGGCAGAAACCACAAAGTGACTAGAAGCTGGATTCCTAACGAGGCTGCCTTTCACCTGGGCAGCTCTGACAATGCCCCCAGGTCCAAACCTCACCCCAAACCTCCAGAATCAGAACAGCAGGGTAGGTTCTGGAAAGAGTGCGTTCCTGAAAAATCTCTGGGTGACTTGGACTCGAACACAGCAGGGCTGTTCAGGCGCACAGTCCAGTCCCCTGACTGCTCTGCCTGGAGTAAGCTGGTGGCCTTGGACGAGTTGTTTGCCCTTTCTGGGCTGCAGTTTCCTCATCCTTAACAAGGCAGCACAATATAGTTGCCCTGTGCCTCTTCTTTGCTTCTCTCTGAAAGGTCCTCCCTTTCCTGCTCTTCAGGACTACCCAGACCACTGGTTTAACTTCTTAATACTTATATATTTCATAACACTTCAGGTAGGCACTGTGTCACTAAAGTAAACCGTGCAGGTAACACTAACAGCCACATTTGGGGCCCTGAAAGAATTATGTACATGGGACAGGAGGGTCAGCACAGAGTCACTTCTGAAGCCCTAGAAGACATCGCAACTGGGGACCTGCCTAAATGGGGAAGGGGCAGGGCAGCCTTCCTACCAAGAGGGTTCTAAAGCCAGCAAGCATACAGGAGAGAAAAGCAGTGTTTACAGATACGTACAAATACAGCCATGTACATAAATACAGTAAACTCTCTTTTACTCTTCTGGGAAAGGGTAGCAGAGCAAACTGAAATTTCTGGTTGAGTTCCCACATACTAGGGCACATTGTCGCCAATTTTCGAAGATAACAGCACAATACACACAGTGCTGACCCTAACTGAGGGTTAAGAAGGCACTCCCGTGAAATTTCATGATTCTAGAAAAAGCTGAAGAACTCCTTGGACAAGTTCGTTTTTTGGCACTGACCCTGCCGGACTGTCCCACCCTCCTGACTCTGCCCCCCATCTCTGCGCCCAGCCCTCCCTGGGCCTCTGACCATCTTGCTCTGTCTCCCAGGCTGACATCTTTCCCTCCCTGAGTCTTCTGAGCTCAGCTGTTCTTGAAGATTTTGCCCAAGTGCCTGTTTTCCCTCTCCATCCTCTCTTTCATCCATTCCCAAGGGCTTGCAGAGGACTCCTGCATCTGTATCTGACCCTGGCCCTGTCTGCAGGACCCCCATCTAGACAGCCTGTCAGCAGTCTGACTCCCCTTCCCCAACACAGAAGGCCCTTCTCTGGAGGTGGCTTTTCACTCTTACTGCTAATAAAACAACCTTTATTACAGTTACCTAGACTGAAAGCTTTAGCTCTGTTTGAGACCAGCCCTTGTCCGTTGGCATCCAAAGATGTGAGTCCTAGGAGTTCTGTGTTTCTGTCTGTGCCTTCCTCTCCGGTTGTCCCTGCCATCAACCTTTGGTCAGGCCCTCCCTTGATATGAGCTGGGCCATGACAGCAATGGTCTTGGTTTTTCTTGGTTTCCCTGAATTCTCCCATAACAGCTGTCAACCTGTCAGACAGCTGGACCAGTAATCCCAATACTGGCAAAAGCCAATTAAACAGATTGTAGCACACCTGCTCTGCTGGAGTGTGGTCGGGAGTGAGGGGCCGGAGCACCGCCCCTCGGCCTCCCCTTCTCTCATCCCGGGGGCAGCCCCTGAGGGGACTCCGCAGATTCCCAGGGCAACTCCAAGCACGACTTGAAGCCACAGCTCTGAGCCATCAGAGGCACCACTGTCGGATAAATCTTCCTCAGATTTAGCTCTCGTCATTGGATGCCTCTCAAAAACCATCAACTGGTTGGTGGTAATGTGAAGTACGGCAGTATTCACTTGGAACACTAACACAGTGCCATTTTAGTCCGAGAGAGGCACCCGACAGAAGTGTGCTCACCAAAAGACACGCAGTAGAATATTCATAGCACCATTCATAACTGCCCCCAGATGGAAACCACTCGAAAGAGAACAGGAGAATAATAACTCAGTGGACCACTCGACAGCAGATGACAAGGAACGGGCTCCAAACACATGCAACAAGTGGACGAATCTCACCAGCCCCATGAAGAGTGAAAGAAGCCAGCCAAGACGCCAGGACAAAGCGTGTATCATAGGAGTCCCTCAGGCACAGAGACAGGACACTAATCTACGCTGTTAGATGTCAGGCCAGCGGCCACATCCGAAAGGAAGGGACGCGAGGGGGACTTTTCCAAGTGCTAAGCCACATGTGTATTTCAGCTTGTGAGAAATACCATCAATCTCACTATACTTCAAGGAAAACTTTAAAAAACAAAATAAAATAAAACCATCAATTTCTCCCAATTAACTGTTGAAATAAATGCAACTTTCATGGATTGTGGCCCAGTAACTCACTGTAATATGGCTGAAACCACAGATTGTAGCTTCCCAGTTTTCTCTCAACTAGTTTTTGCTTTGGAGATTCTTTACCCCTAAAGGGCCCAGGGACCCTCTGCAAAATGCTGTGGGTATGTACATTTTCTGGGGAGAAGGTCCACTGCATTAGTTAAAGGGGCCCCATAACCAAAAAAAGGTAAAGAAAAGAAAAAGAAAAATCATCCCACATGCAGCAACTCCAAGGTCCCTGAAATTGAACTCTGTGACTCGCCCTGTTATTCTCCCTCAGAAAGCCCTGGCCTCTCCCACCTCCCCCTGCTGAGGTTCCACCCCTGCTTCCAGGTCATGTCAGGCCCCTGCTAGCATCCAGTCTCTGCTGATTCTCCAACCAAAAACTACCCGCTCCCTCTCTCCACAACGATTTATCAGGAGTCAGCTCAGACCCTTCAGTAGGCACTGAGCATGTGCAAATAAACAAACAAACCCTCAAGGAGCTTTCAGTTCAGCAGAGACAAAACAGATGCATCCATAAATAATTTTAGGCAGAAAAGAAGCATCAGAAGCGAGAGAGAGAGGCCAGTCCAAGGGGAGTTCAGAGGAAGGAGAGTCCTTCTGGCTGCAGTAAATGGGGGCAGGCTCTATGGACATAATCCTGTACTGCGGGGTTGGGGTTGGAGGGGAGGGCATTCCCTCCAGTGAACAGAGGGGCAAAGGCTTAGGCTGGCAAAGCCCTGGTAGTGGTTTGCAGGGAAGTGCCTGCAGGTAGTTAGGCTTGCCCAGAGCAGAGACATCAGGAAGAAGAGCTAGAAGGGATGCAGGATGGAGTGAAAAGGTTGGCTGCCAGCATCAGAAGTTTGAATTTTTATGCTGTAGGCAACTGAGAGCCACTGAAAGATTTGAGCAGGGAATGACATGATCAGAGATGCGCCTTCTTGGTGTGTCAGATGGATGGTGGTGATCTATTCCTTCTTTAAGGGTCTAAACCACACTGTTTTGCCTCTGCGGCACTTAACTGACTCTTGCTTTGTAATGTGGTTATCTGTGTGCTTATTTTTTGTGCTCGCCACCCCATGTCTTGCAGTGGTACTCAATACTTAACAAATGAATGTGCAATGTCTACTTAAAATGGTTTTTGAATGAATGAAGAAAGAGTGGAAAAGGAGGAAAGAAAATCATACAGGGTGTAACATACACGAGCTAGCCAAGTTTAGATGCTCCATTCAGCCTTGAGATTTGAGGTCTGTGCCTACATGTTCACTATCCTGAATGACTGGCACCTGGAACCACAAGCGACAATCACAAAGGAGAATGTTTGACGTTACAGAAGGCTCTTCGGGAAATATATCTGAATGGTATCGCACCCTATGTTCTTGAATGAAGGCTGAATGTCAGCTTGAGTGCCCTCTGAATAAAGAACTATTATATCTGGGGAGTCTGGTTAAATGCTTAGCACCTAGAACTTGAAATCTGAGAGTCAGCGTCACCCTGGCCCCTCTTCTCTGATTTCTGGTGGTAGCATCTGGGAAAGTAGAGAAAACAAGGCCCTTGAGTGTCTTACCTACAACGTGGGGATTTCTAGAAGAGCAAGTACTTTGAATGCTGCAGAGAAAGGGGCTGTGTGTCCGAATCAAAGGAGAAAGCCAGTGTTGGGAGAGCGATCAGCTCAGGCGCAGAGCAGGTCGTCCTACGGCAGTGCTGCTAACAGTGATGCCCACTGAGCCAGTCACTCTTTGTACATCACCACCTTTTACCTGTGGAAGCTCTTCCACTTCTGCTGTTATGCCTCACAACCACCCTGTAATTAAATTTCTCTGTCCATCTGGCATGTGAGGAAACTGAGGCAAAAAGAAATGTGATGACGTGCCCGAGGCCCGTCAGACCTGGGAAAGAACCCCAGGGCCCCAGCTCTGCCCCTCCATCCCCTGCAATCTGATCCTTCCCCTGGCCAGGGCTCCAGGGCTTGGGGGAGGGACTTTCACGAGGGGACAACTCTGCAGAGGTGACCCCGTGAAAACAGCGGCCCTCCTGGCGGCTGTGCCCACTTGTATTTGAACTTGAGTGGTCCCTCCATTTGGTCAGGGCCTGGGTGACTTAAAGAAAGGTGCTTTATCAGAGGGAGTGGAAGCCCGGAGGATCAGAGCAGCTTGTGCAGCTCTCCCGGGAAGGAATTGGAAAGGAAAAGCAAAACTTAGCAAAAAAAATCTGCGAGGATCCAGGCTCTGAGGCCATGCGCAGCCCACACAGATGAGTGCGCACCATGCCGACTGCGACTGGAACTGGCCCATTTTCTTGTCTGGTCTGAGTTTCCTTCGCACTGCAAAGCCTCCCAGCCAGTCAGGCAACACCCATTAGTAACCACTACTATTTAGTCTGGCCCTATTTTTGGAGCTAGCTTGGGTGTTTGCCTTTTATTATTTTCCTTTTTTTTTTAATAACAAAAGGAATATGTTGAAAAAGAGTATACATGTGTATGGATAAAGTTGAAACTCTTTTTTTCTAATTTCACTCCAAAGGGGTAACTACTGTCCATAATCTTTTTCCTTCCTTCCATACCTTCTTCTGACCTTCACAAGCATACACATCATACCCATGTATGTGATTTTCTTCAATACATGGAATCACATTTACCTATAGTTCTGCAAATCTCATTTTTTACCCAGCAATAAGTGTATCATGAGCAACCAACCAGCGTTGCTCGTACAGAGGGTTGGTGCATTTTTCTAGTTTTAATTTCTCATTTGAGACACAGTTTGTAGAAAAAAACAAGAAGGGCAACATAAACATATAGGATTCATTTTAAAAATTAGTAAATTCCTACAGTTGTTCTCTTTCTCCCCAGTGGACCTCTCCCTAATCATCCTGGGAGTCATAGTAGTACCAACTTCAGAATATGCAGGGAAGGGGAAGAGTGAGACCCCACTAACTGGTATCTGCCTGTTGCAGGACTTCCAGGGGGTGGCTCAGGCCAGCTGGCGGCTGAGAGACCAGTGCTGGAAGCTGAGCCTTCAGAACTGCAGGTTCCTCACCCAGTGCCCCCTACACACCCCCCGTCCCAGGAGCTGCCACATTAGCTGCAGGGAATGGCAGGTTCAGTGAAAGTGCAATGCTTTGCAATTGTTTCCCCTTCTAGAAATCCAGGGGCTAACAGTTTGCAAGGGTAGCCGCCTTGCTTAATAGGGAACTTAGCTCCTTTCTCACCAGCACATTCTTCCTGCAGAGTCAGCCTGGGCCACCCACAAGCATGTGGCTAACCCTGATAGCTGTCGTGTCCCAGGAGGAGTTACATGCTAATCCTGACTGAAGGGCAGAGACCATAGACCAGGTCTGAGCTGCTATCTGGACCAGCCAGATAGTCAGGGGCTGAGAGAATCCGGGGCAGCTAGAGCAAGCACCAAAAGAAAGGGAGGTCTCTGGCCTGGAGTCAGGATGTGCAGAGAAAGAGGAGGGAGGCAGGCTGTGCTTCCTTTGAGATGTGTTTTCTGAACCCCATGAAATAGCATTTTGGTTGTAACCAGACCCCACAGGTAGCAAATGTTTTGACTCATTCTGCCACATTTAGAACATCAAGTACTTACTTGCACAGCACTCTTCTAGGTTCTTCACATGTACTGTGTGACAGAAGCTGCTAAATGATTTACCTAGGTAGTGGTGGATACATGACTTGAACCAGGTGCTTTGGCTCCAAAGCCTACACATTTAGCCGCCAGCCCACGTGCCATCTTATGCTGGAGGGATGTTTCTCAAAATGTATTACAATTTAATAGATGTACATGGACATAAACTTTCACGTCGTGTGTATTTTGGAAAGCCCTATTTCCAATAAAGGTAGGCAGGCTTATTTCATGTGAGACTTCTCAGAGTCTTTCTATACTAACAGTGCATTTATGATCTGCAAGAGGCATATGGTCTACAGCATTTCCCCAGTTATATGCACACAGAAGTGTTTTCCAGGGAACATCTCAGGAGATCAGTGTTCTGCTGACCTCACTTGGGGGAAATGCTGGCAAAGGGAGTTGTTAGGAACAGGGCTTAAGTTCTGGCTCTTGACATTTAACTAACTTTATGACTCAGGAAATTGCTCAACTGAGCCTCATCTGCAAAACTGGAATAATAGTCCCTTTACCTGGTGGAGATGTTGGGAGGATTAAATGTATCTGTAAAGTTCTTAAAACAGTACCTGGATCTAAACATTCAATAAATGGGAGGTAACAGGATGATTATCAAAAATACCGAATAATTTAAGAAAAAGGGAATTATGAGAACTCCATTAAAAGGAGAAGAGAATCCCTGAAAACACTGTATCTTCTGGGTGATCTTCACTAACAACAGTTCCCGTCTGAAAAACATGAAAAATGTTTACACAGAAGACAATTCTAAAATACCACAGAGTGCATTGCCATTCCAAGGGAAGAAGAAACAAGGGAAAATATTTCCAAAAAATAGCTCAGATAGAATGTTTCTTTGGCAAAAAGGGTTCTCTGATACTGTAACAGATGCAGACCAAAGACATTGGCCAATTTCCTTAGTTCCCTCAAACTAAAGCTGAGATGCCCTTCACAAGGGACAGAGCCAGGTGCTGGACCTGCTGTGCTTGGGGAAAGGACGGAGATGCATGCTGACATTCTGGGGGGGATAAATTCTCATAACTGAACTGAAAATGCCTTGGCATCAACAGGACGTCTTCCTGTTCCCGTTTAAGGAGTGACTCATGCATCTGCCATTTCACTTGTAGCCACTGTGGGAGAAGATCTCCCTGCAGGAGCTCTGACTTCACAGAAGGTACCTCCTCCCCGCCTGACACAGAAACTGCCCCCCTACAACCCTCACCATTCCAGTACCTGCCAAACATGTGGCAGTTGACAAAGGACAAACCAAAAAAATTCCCCAAAGCCCAAATAACCCTCAAGCCCCCACCGAGCTGTAGTGGAAGGCTGCTCCTCCCCGAGACACAGGTGGAAGCCAAGGGCACAGCCCGGAGATCCGGGACCCAGGGCACCTGAAGCAATTTGCTCTCCACATTTGGACTTGTCTCCTGTTGTGCAACTATGTAAATGAACCTTGTGCTGGGGCCAGAGCCAGCGGGGCAGGGTGGCAGGGCTGCATGAGTCATGGAGCCACCAGAGCAGCCTATCAGTGGAGCTCACTCAAACAGCCCACAGCAACGACTCGTGATGCCAATGCAGGGGCAAGGGTCCCTGACGGACACCTCCTCTGCCAGGGAAACCGTCCATGTGGTATGGACGGGACAGCCTGGGGAAGACACTAACATTAGGAGATGAGGACTGAGCTGTGGATAATTAAAAGCTTGGGGATTAGACTCCAGGCTAAAGTGAGAATAGTTTCTGTGGGTCACATCTATTAGGCCTCAGTTTCCCCAAGTGTGAGATGAGAGGGGGTCATCTCCTTCCTCAGGACCTTGCCTGTGCAGGCACAAATGTGTGTGTGCTTTTAGATGTCCACGACAATGCTGGAAAGGAAGATCTATAAATGTGTAAATTGAGTCTTGGAGGACTGAGTTAGCATGGCCAAAGTCCAAAAAGGTAATCTAGTTGTGGAGCCAGAATTTGAACTAAGAATTGCGGAGATTCAATTGTACCCCTTCATGAAATTATACACAGACCTCCAAGCTTCCTTAAAATGATGTTTGCAACTAAAATCAAGTCTTAATTTTCGACATGAGAATTATTCACTTGGTGAATCATCTACTGCAAATTAAAAGATTTTACGTTCATTGACCTGTCTTGCACTACTTATTCTTTCACGTTGCTGAATGGAATGTGTTTAGGGAATTGTAAATGGATTCTGAAATTAGCTAAAGCGAAGTCTACTCATAATACTCACATAAAATCATTAGCAAAATAAATCACTATAATAATTCCACGGCCAAATATGAATGAGTTCTGTTCTAAGTACCTCATTTACTGGTCTGAAAAAAGTTGGGGTTGAAAGAGAGAACTGGCATACGAGTGGTGGCAAGGGCTCTAGGCCAGGTGAAGGAGACCTAAGGTCCATCTAGGCCTGGTAACTAATGAGCTGCACAACTTACGCAAGTCACTTAATCCCACCCCTTTTCCCTTTCTGTCTCAGTAAAGCAAAGGGCTTGGGTTAAGTCCCTGTTTCCTACCTATTTCAATATGAAGATTCCTTTTAATGTATAAACACCCACTAAACTCTCTCCCTTCCAAACACAGTTTTCTTCTGGAGCTTACTAGTTGTGGAAGCACATAATGCAAAAAATTAACAGAAATGTTATTCTCCTGCATTAATTGCAACATTCTCACTTGAACAAGAGTAGTGCGTTGATATCTAAGATATTATTTATTCAGTTTATTGTTATTGTGTGGCCCCTACACATGCTCTGTCACCCTGTCTACTCCTTGCACCATCCTCTGTCCACAACTTTTGAATTTTTGCATTAAATGGCCTCAAAGGTCTCTTTCAATGTCAAATTGATTTTATCATATGCCAGTTATTAAGAAACTACACACCAGGTTTCTATTTATTGTTTGGAATAATAAAACAAGTTTTCAGTAAGTGATTTTTATTTTTCCCTTAACTACATTCCTTGTGCAATAGTTTCACAGCCACAGTTTATTCATAAGACTCATACTGGCTGCTTGTGCTGGGTATTTAGGGGTGAATAAGAGATACAGTCATGGTCCTGACAGAACTCTGCTCCATGTCAAGTCTTTCCAACGATCCTGAGCCTTCCCTCTGTTTATCTCCAGTTTCAACCTCTCCCTGGAGCTCTGGCTTCTGATACCTACCTGCCTCTCAACATCTCCACTTGGATATCTAAAATGCATCATAAACTTAACATGTGTAAAGCAACCTCTGGATTCCTCTCCCCGTGACTGCCAAATCTTTCGTCATCTTTGAAATGGCAGCACCATCCACCCAGATGCTTATGCCCCAAATACTTGGAATTGTCCTTTGACTCTTTTCTTCCTCATCCACAGCAGTTAATCCCAGAGAAAGCTCTGCTGGCACCACTTACAAAAACACACCCTGAACCCAGTGGCTTCTGCTTACCTCCATTCTCCAGCGTGGCCCAGGCCATCCTCATCTCTCTCCTAGACCCCAAACCAGCCTTCATTGGTTTCTCCCATTTCTCTCTTGCTGCCTTACAGTTTATTTTATAATCAGTCACTAGTGTGAAGCTTTTTAAATGGAATCTTATCACATTGTTCTTTTTGCTCAAAACCTTTCAGTCGTTTCCTATCATTCCTAGAATAATTTCAGGGTCTTAGCATGGTTTGTGAGACCCCAGAGCTGGTCCCTGGCCACTACTCCCCTGTTCTTTCCCACTCTTCCTCTCATTCTTGCAGTCTATTTGCTTTTCCATAAACATGCCAGGCATGCTCCTGCCTCAAGACTTAGCATACGCTGTTCCCCCAGCCTGGCATGCTCTTCCCTTAGTTATGGGCATGGGCTGTTCTCTTTGTTTTTTCAGGCTTCTGCCCACATTGCCCTCTGGATGGATGGCTTCCTTGACTGCCTTGACTGAAGCTACCGCTCTACCCTGTCATTTTCTCCTTACTCTGCTTCAGTTTTCTTCTGAACATGGAATGCTCCCTGACATTACGTTCTATGTTTTTGTCTGCCTCTGTTCCTAGAATCTGAGCTCCACAAGGCCCAGGTCTGCCTTTTTCACTGCTGCCTGCCCAGCTCCTGGAACAGTGCCTGGCATGTATGTGTTAAATCAATGACAGAGTCACATAGCACTGTAAGCACCACGAACTGAATGTGCCTTATGTGCCAGCTTCTCTTTTCACATTATCTCTAATCCTTACCCCAACCTGGCAAGGCATATAATATTACACCATCTCACAGACAAGAAAACACACTCAGAAAGAGTATGTAAACTGCAATCTCACAGCCACTAACTCAAAGAGGCAGGCTTTGAACTGGAGTTAAGATGCATAGTGAGATAAGACAGTGGAGGAAATGGCAGAGTGTCTGGGTGGCTCAGTGACTCTGCTGGGTGAGCCTGCAGTTAGTGGGATCCTAACACGCCTGTGAGAAGATCACAGGAATTATTCTAGCAGCCACTGAAGAAACAGTAATAACTCCTGCAGTGGACTTGGTGGTGACCATGGGCTCAGAGAACTCTGCACCTCTGGCTGCTCCGCCTGCCCCATGGGTCCACCAGTCCTGACCATCCTCGGGCTCTGGTGCAAGTCCTATATTCCACCATGAGCCTAATCATATTGACCTCTTTCTTCCTTATTAAAAATAAGAGGTTCTGGGTTTACCCCACTCTCTGAAGATATGGTCAGCTCTCCTCAGGGCCAACTGACAGTTCTGAAGCAGGAGGAAGAGATTATGGGAAGGCGCCCGGAAGAAGATGAGTAGCCACCCCCACCTGTGTGCTCGGGTTCGGCAGGGCCACAAGGACACTACAGTCAGGTCTAGGACTCGGCCTGGCAGGTTCTAAAATTCCCTCAGTGCCCCCAAAGGGGATCCGTTCAGGGAATGATCCATGCTGAAAAAGCTCAAAGAGACAGACAGACAAACCAGGGGGGACGCTCCTCACTCACAGGACAGCTCTCCCTGGGATCAGGTGCCTTAGGGAAGATGCCAGAAGAGACACTGGGAGGCCATGTGGGGAGCGCACAGTCTAAACAATAGGAGGTGAACAACACGGGGAGATAGCTCACCGTCCCTCAAGCAGGCCTGCCTCTCTGGTGACCTCAGGTCCAGCAGTTTTCTGCCCTGGGTGATGCTTAGGAAGCATCAACTGATTCCTCCCTGTCCCAGGTTACTGGCAGACCACCTAACACATTCTGTCTCACTCAGGGGAACTCCGAGGACCACAAGTGCTGACACACTCAGCTCGGTCATGATTAAAATCCTGGGCCTAGCTCTTCCTGCTCTGAGATCCTCTCCCTCGAGGTGGCATCTTCAGGCAGTCCATCTCCTCCATTGTGTTTGGACTTTTACCAGTTTAAGTCTCAGGAGGCCATCTTAATTCCAGCTCTGCTGGGGAATGCAGCCAGTCCCCACAACCTCCTGCCCACTGATGGCCAATGCATGACTGTTTATCCACATAATACGATCTTAATTCCACCTAAGTTCACTGGACACCAGCTGTGTGCCAGGCCCCACATGAGGTGCCAGGGACAGAGCCATGAGGGGAGGCCGACATGACATGGGGGAGAGGTGGAGTGCGTGTTGTATGGGGGTGTGCCCTGTGCTGGGAAATCACAGGGCTGAGGGACTCCAGCTGGCCCAGGGCATCAGGGAAGGCCTCTCAGAAGTGGTATTCAAGACCTCCACCTTCAAAGGAAGAGCCTGCTTCACAGCTGTGTGCTCGGCATTAGAGATTTACTCCTAACAATTCTCCCATTGCTGAGAATATCTGGCAGGTGGGCTTCAGTGGTGAAGGGAGTGTTGTTTCCACTCCTGTAGGTTAGAGCAAACCAGAGCTGGGCATGAAGCTAACACAGGGGGTTCAGATATTCAGAGACCAAGTAGCCTGCATGTAATCTAAGCCTAACATGGCCGTGAAGGCTGCAGTGAAACTGGTACTGCTGTGGGCTGGCAAGTAGCTGTAACTCTTTTAAGGCACTTTGCAGTCCTTTTCAAGCAGCATAAAAATGTTCATGTCTTCTGAACCAATAATCCCACCCCAGGGGATTTATCCTAAGGAAATAATCAAAGGCAAATGCATAGAGATAGTCACTACAGTACTATTTACTGAAAAATTACAAACAAAGAAAAAATGAAAATTCACAAAACACAGAAGTGGATAAATTATGGTATGTCACTAGATGGAGCATCTTGTATCACTGAGGGCATAATGCCTGAAGATTGCACTGCCATATGAAAATGTTCAGAATATTACATTAAGTAAAATGTTTTTACCTATACTACTCATAGGTGTGTAAAAACTGTATTTACAAATGGACAGAGTGGTCAGAACACAGGAAGATGAAGTTCATTTGCTAGATAGGACTGTGAATGCTCTTTTGCTATTGTTGTTTGAGCAATAAAAGAAATTAAGAATATAATAAATAGGCAAATATAATTAAGTCTCTCTATTCCTTTCTCACTCACCTACAGCAGGGTTCTGCAAATTATAGCCTGTGGGCCAAATCCAGTCTGCTGTCAATTTTTAAAATAAAGTTTTACTGGAACATAGGCATGCCCACTTGTTGATATATTTTATCCATCCATGGATGCTTTTGCTCTACAGTGGCAGAACTGAGTAGCTGTCACAGAGACCAAATGGTTCACAAAGCCTAAAATAGTTACTATCTGGCCCTTTATAGAATAAGTTTGCCAATATTCATCTAAAGTAAGGAAAGATCATTGCTTCATTCAGATGTCAACCACATAGATAACTTAGCAAGTACTCCATGAGTATGGATGAATAGACAGAGAATCATCTGTTGTATACTTGATCCACTACTTCTTCAAAAAAGAAAGAGTTAAAATGAACTAACTACTTCCCCAAATACCCTCCCCCAATTGTTTGTTCCCACTTCAACTTGGACATGAAGGTTATGCATTAATTATATAGTTTATTATCTAGTTTGGACCACACTTCATTTTGATAAAATACATACTGGAGTAAGGAGACAGAAAAATACTTCTTAAGTTAAAGATTAGTGCTGAGGACTGAAAAGCATTTCTTACTATTTAAATTTTTTTTGCTTGCTCTTTAGAGATCTCTGGTCTTTGGGAAGAATAAACAAGTCAGAGTTCCTGGCTATTCCTACTGATTGCACACCTGGACTTCAAGGTCATCATCTTTTTGTGTAAGGTCACTGACGTGAGCAGTTAACATGGATTATTTTTCTAAGCTGTTCCTTATTGCATGACAAAAACACCACTGGCCCTGGAAGAAAGCTTGTAATATTCTAACCAAAGTCCCTACCAACTTACCTGTGCTCTTAACTTCTGTCTCCTCTGTTTGTAAAGAGGGGAAAGACTAGAGGCCAAGTATTAGGGTCAATAGCTTATTCTCAGATTTTGGAAGAGCTGGGATCACCCCTAATAGAAACTGAACACCAGAGTTACCAATCACTCTTTGATTCCAGCATTCTTAAGAGTTTATAACAAACTAGCTGTTTGACATTAGAATTATTGAAAAAAAATTATGTATTTAAGGACAAACTTTAAAATCAATCAAGGAAGCAAAATCTAAGCCAAAAGTCACAAACTGGCAGCTGGAGAGCTGGAGCTGGTCTGCAGACCTTTTTATTTGTCCCACAGAGAATTATTAAAAAAAAAACAAACCCCAAAACCAAACAATGGAGCCAACATTTAGAAATTAGGAGTTTTCATACAAAAATCCAGATTTCTGGCTTCTTTACAGACGGCATATTCCCATGTGGCTGCTGAGCTGGAGCTGAGGAGCACATGCTCCTCAGGGGAGGGCCTGGCCTCACTGCTACACTGTCCTGGGCCCTTCATCATCTGAGTTTGCGAACATGGGCTATAGTCTTTTGAAAAGCTGTTCCAATGTTTCAAGCAGTTTAGAACCAATGACAAATTTAGGAATCAAAAACCTCAGACTCCTGAGATTGAATTTCAGTTCTTTCTTCTTTTTCACTTAGCAGTGGCATGAATGAGGAGGAACTAGCTAGAGACGGATTCTCCAATACTTTCTGGAATGACTTGAATTAGGGTAGTCACAAAAAAGACTCATCTACAATAATGGGCACTAATCAACTGGTACCACGAAATGTTGTAGCCTCATGAACTCAGTCTCTGTTTATTTCTCCTGATTATTCTACAACTACCTAATCTTTAATCATGTAATAAATACGTGTTGGGCATCTTCTGGCAGCAAGCCACTATTCAGAAGTTCTGTAATCCCAAGGATTTGATCAGTTCAGCTGGGAAGAAAACATCCCCACAGGCCAAAGAGGAGCTAACATCCCTAACTGTGTGCCAGGCACTGTGCTCAGAGCTTTCACTCTCATGACTACTCTACGAGGTGAGTACGATTATTACCTCAAAAGAAGGATACATTTTAGAGCCTTAAATGATAGGTAGAGTCCAAAGAAGCTGAAGAAAAATAGCGCTGAACAGTGTGTACAAGGTGACACACACTACCTAAATGAAGATTATTTCGTATTTTAAATAAAGTCACCACTTTCAGTGAGAGATTGATAGCAAATTATATCATTTGGTCTCTACATCAAAGAGTGCTATTTTCTACTCTTTGGAACATACAATTTCTGGTGGCACATGGGCAAGCATTCTTTAATAATTATAGCTAATACTTATTTTAATGTTTGTTAGAAGAAGATAAGGATAATTACATACTAGATTAGTGGTTTTAAGGATGATTGTTTGGGAAAAGACAAAATTAGAAAATGAGTTAGTTTAAAGGAAAACAGTAAACATATATTGGGTGGTATACAGGTATGCTAAAGACTTTGACTGCAGAATTTAAATGGTTTGGGTTCTGCTTCTCCCACATAGGAATTTTGTAAGTTTGGACAAACAGCTTCATTTCTCTGAATTTCAATTTCTCCTCCTCTAAGACAATGAAAATTGTACCTGTGTCCTTCATCTCACAGAGTTAGGGGCAAATAAGAAAATGAATTTGAGAGCCCCTCTGCAAAGATGGTTCTCTAAGAGCATCTCCTGTTTCTGGGTACTAAGTGGACACTTCATTATTATTTGTGGAAATGATTCTATTATTTACCACAGTCTAGAATAACCCCCTTACATACTTGTTTCTCTGTCCCACTAGAATCTAAGGTCTCTACAGATAGGCAATCTGTCCATATCCCTGCACTTAAATATTTACAGACTGAATGTGTGGAAAGTGGGAATCCATGAATCAATGAATAAATGACTTTGAAGTTGCTTGGGGAGCAAAGAAACTGACCTTAAGATTTTAATTAAAGCCCAATGTACTGAGAAACAGAGGCTAAGACTTGCAGGTATAAAGCTCTCCTGTATCACCTGACTCCTCTGAATTCTTTTCTTTGGGGAGGTGGTTTGGGTGGAGGAATGGCAGAGTTAAGATACTATAAAGTGGTTAAATTAACATACTCAGCAGGTACTCTGACTTTCTAAAGCTGAATACCAACTGGGATAATTAAAGGCCAGAGCCTTCTCCTTTTCTAAAATTGACTCCCCTATAAACTACCTGCTGACAAAGGCATTATTGCCTTCTTTAAGAATACAGAAGGAAACTTTTCTCCATCCTTAATTAAAAATAATCCACATTTTCCCACCCAAGCTCAATGAGGACTCAAGCTGACTAGATCTAAAAGGAAAGTTACAGAACTTTTTTTATTGTTCTTGCTGATTTTCTTCTCCTTTTCAAAAAATTAAGGCTACAAACATCCTTTCTTCCCAGCAACCGACTCATCACCAGAGGCTCGAAAGTAGCTTGTTCTGGGGAAAGCATCTGGAGGGAGGCAGCTACCCAGGCAAGGAGGCGGCCGCACCGGATCATCACTGAGCGGTGGAGAAATGCCCACAAGCCTCCCCCATGATTGTTTGTCTGCATGGCCTAAAATAAAACCTGCATTTCTTAATACTGTTCTAAAAATAGGGGTTTTGGCCTAAATCCACCAGTTGGTGTTTTGATTTTTAAATTGTGTGCAAAAAAAAAAATCATGCTTTAACCTTAATGAATACCAGTAAGGGAGTCACAGTTTTATTTTGATTTCAAGGTTCTAAAACATTTATTCTCTTAGAGAATCTAAAGGAAAGCAAAAAGAGATAAAAGGAAGGTGGGTGATAATGATGTAGAAGGCTTAAATTCCAGTTTGAAAGCAAAAGGCACCTAGATATCCCTAAAGCAAGTAACATATTTTAAAAGTTTTTTTCCGGGGTTGGGGGCAGGGGGCGGTGGGGATTATAATTCACTCAAAATAAATGTAAAAAAAAAAAACTGGTGAGTTTCAACTTATTTTTTCTTTCCTGAGTCATTTCTGGAACCAGCCTTCATGCACACAAAACTGCAAATAATTCCTAACATGCAGCTTGAAAGTGTAAAGACTCTTCTGAGTGTTAAGTGGTCTAAGACTAGATCTTTGGGTTAAGAGTTTTAAAGTTTCCCTCATTAGGCACCAATCATAATCAAGAGTGTATTTTAAGAGAGATGTGCGATTATAGCATCTTTATTAATGAAGATTAATTTCCATGACATGGGGCTATTTTTAAAAGGCTTTTATATAATGGGAGTGGGGTAAATAGACAATGTTATAAGAAGCAAGTATTAATGCTGTCTGCTTCTGGACAAAAAGACTGAAGTACCTTGTGAATTTTAGCAATGCAATTTTCAGCCCTCTAGAGTATAAAGACATGGAATTTTGTGTGTGTGTGGGCAGTATTATGTGTGATCCATGAAAATCACCATCTCTCCCCCTCTGCCCGGAACAAACACCCACAAACTTATGGGGATGCTCTCAAGGTTAAACTGGATAGTTCAGTTGTCCAGGAATGTACGCTATGCAAACAATGTCAGCTCCCTGTGCCAAGGCAGAAATATTGTGGGACTTGAGGCCACTGGCCACGATGAGAAGGATGGTAGAGCATACTTCTATTCACTGGGGCAGAGAGGGAACCCACAGAGTGGCTGCAACATTTCGGTATCCTAATCTGCAAAAGACAAATAGTTACAGAACTTGCTATATTAGAACCAGAGACTGTATCCTGCATGGGAGGAGGCAGGGAAGGAGAGAAGGAGGGTGGGGATAAAGAGCCTTCCTTTTAGGGGGAAATAAAAAGGGAGAGAACCTGCAAAAGGGAGACTATGATTCACTTTTTAAAAGATTCTTCTGCTTGCAAAATGGTTCTTTTGAAGAGGGGAAGTCCTGAGTATTTAAAAGTTTGGTTAAAGATCAATAAAGAAATCCCTGGCTTTTCAGATGCTGGTGGCAGAAGAACTCAAGAAGTGGTAGGAGGCTGGCTGATCCATCTATAAGGAAGGTCGGAGAAGCCCAGCAAGGATACCATAGGCTTCTGGGAAGATGCAGTTTGCTTTATAAAAATCTCCTTTATGCATTTTTTTTTTCTTCAGAGAAACATGAGGCACGTGCAATCTAAGCAGCAAGAAGGAGACAGGAAGCTACTGCAGTCTGGGGGACAGTAAAAAGAGAGGGTAGAAGAAGGACTCTCCCGGGGTGGCGGGTGTTTTATTTGCACTCTCAAGAGTTTCTGAAGTAATTAACACGTGCTGCCATTCTTGTTTTTCCAGTGGTGATTTCATCCAGTCCTTGCAGAAACTCAGAATTAAATCTCATGGTTTTGTGTTTTGGAGGGCAAAACTCTCCCCCAAACAAGAGAGCTCTGCATCCCGCTGAGAGCACGTGAGATGAGAAGTCTGCAGAGAGCTGATCATTAAACACGCTGCTTCTGAAGTCAGGCCCATCCCTTTCCTTGCTGACTGTGGCATTTCCTTCTATTGGATCCTGTCCTGTCCTGAGTTACTTTCTGTTTCTCCCACTCATTTCCATGCATTCTTCCGTAACACATGCCAAGTCCAGAATAGCCTCTCCCTTTCTGCCGGCCAGCTCAACACTTCCCTCCCAAACCCTCCTTTTTCAAAATAAATTCATCGCTGACTTATTTTTCCAAGGCCTCTCCTCTTCTCACTCCCCTGGGGAACGGGGAAGCTCCCCTCCTTTCCAAATAAGGCAGGAGAATAAAGTTGCAGTAAGATCTGTAAAAGACTTTAAATGAAAAGTTGTCTGTGAGGAAGAATAGTCTGGTAATTAATGTGGAGGTAGCCAGATCTGGGTGTGCATCCTGGCTTTGCCCTTTACTAGCAGTGAGGCTCTGGATGGGTTACTTAACACCCCTGCTCCCCAGTTTCCTCATCGGCAGAATGGAGATGATAATGTAGAAGTCCTGCCAGCGCTGTAAGGAAAATCAAATAAGACAAAGCATACCAAGTGCTTCTAGTTTCTGGAACACAGTAAACACTCCACACATGTTTGCTTTCTTCTTCTGATCATTACGTAAACCCTTTGGATAGGAATGTCGCCCCCTTTACTCCACTGCAGAAAGAGTTAACAAGGACTCAGTGCTCCTAAAGGCTATAGAAAGGTACCATAAGGAAGGTTCAAATGCAATTATTTGCTGACTGCAGCCCCTGGGAAGCACTTCTCAGTGGCAACATCCAGAACCAAGCAAAAGTCCTATTTTCAGGCATTTCCCCCGTCAGGACACAGTGGTTGATCTGGATGTCTTACATGGCAGACCAGCCTCAGCCACATCCCCCTCTCCACAGGCTGTCAGCATTCTCAGGGGAATGCAACACAGCCCCAGACTCAGGAATTTACAGCCAACTCACCCCCTCCCAGCAGCCCCACTCCCTTTTGGTGACCTCACGGTTTGAGGGAAATGAAAAGCAACAGGTCCTCCTCGCCAATATGGCAAGGACTCTGCCTTCTGGTACTGAGCCACTGGTTAAGGCCAGTCCCGCTTATAGACTATCCCAGAAAGTGACACAAAACACACCAAGTCAGGCCCCAAATCTCAAAAAGGCTCTGATTCACCAGAGTGCGCTTCAGAGCTGGAACTCTTAGGGATGGGAGGTGCAACAGGGTCCAGCCTGCCCAGAGCCCATCTTCCTTTAAAAAAAGAAAAAAAAGAAAGAAAGACTAAGTCCCAAACCTTTCCTAATAAGGTAACGCCACATGCTGTCTGTGGTTTCCCACTGCTCAGCCCTCCAGGATCCTATGACACTCATGGCAGCCGTCGCTCCACGCCTGTGCAAGGCTCTCCAAGAAGAATGAGAACGAGTCTTTGGTGTGCCTCTGGGGATTACAAATGAATAGGGAACATGCTCTGCCGGTGCAACTCCACATTTTCCTGATTAACCACACTGGCCTCACGTCCCTCCTCCAGGCTGCTGCCTGCAGGACTCCTGCTATGCAGGCTCAGGCTCTGTGGGAGCTCTCAGCTTGCTTTGCATGCGCGCCTTCTCTCTCCAACTAGGGACAAGCCTCTGGAGGCCAGTATTTCTTTTGTTCCACCCTGCTATGCTTATCACGGCATAGCCCACCCAGCAATTACTCAGTAAATGCTGGATGATGGACTAGTGCTGAAAACGTTACAGATCAGCAGGTGATCACTTTATCTCATCGACCTCCCCACTAAAAGAGCGGCAGGGTTTCAAAGAAGGTACTCAGGGAGCATATTTTCCCACAGAAGGAGTGCTATAACTGGGGCTTAGGTTCAGGCCCACTCATTTCTCAGAATATCCTATCCATGTTTATATACCCTCTTATTGAGTTAGACTCACTTTAGACTGGCACTACATGGACAGGATAAACTTTAGTTCTTTCAGTTTAACAATTCATTTTAGTTACAGCATCAGTGACCTGCAAAGATTTCCCACCCCGATGGCCCTTATTGAACGTATTGTCATATCTTATGATGTTTTATGTAGGCAATTAATTATCTACACACTAAATATTTAAAAAAATAAGAAGGAATTAGTTTTGCTCACCATTAAAAAAAGACACACATAGTTTTGTTTTTCCTTTTGCATTAAATGTTATTTCAACAGTTTTTAACTACTATTATTATTTGGGTCACCCAGGACTTTCCCAACCATTTACACACACATACATACACCGTCCCCTGCCCTCGCCCCCATATATCCACTGATATGCTAACTAGTTCCAAAAAAGATTTGTACTAAAAATCACAGCCTCCAGGACTAGCCTGGACATTTATATTTTTGCCAGACATACATATGTATATATTAGCCACTAAATAAATGAATGACATTATGCTTTTCAAGTAAAAGCTATAGTTGTTCAAAAGTAAGGCAGTCTTTAAGACACTTTTTCGCTGGGATATAGGGAGAACGTTTAATGGTCTGCCTCTAGGAATAACACTGTGTGGCAAAAAGCTTTCCGTGGCTCAGAGAGAAGCACAGACACTGTCAGCCGCCTGGCCGATGTGAGGACGTGTGGGGCTTTGGTGCCTAACCTCCTTCAGAACCTGCAGAGTGGCACGTCCAGGGGAGCACTGACCAGGGCAGGGCCTTCCAGCAGGTGCGGGTTGCTGCGTTGGGGACCATGAGTACACAAGTGCACATACCCCTAATGCCTGCTGATGTACTGCTTCCTCTGTAGCTCCCCAGGGAGTTGGGTGACCTACAATGCCATACGTTGGCCCTTGTTCCCATTCAACAGCACACTGAAAAGATGAATCTAAATGATTTTCTAGCATGAAAAGCAGTAAGTCTCTTGTATCTCTAAGCCTGGTAGGAAGGGTCATCCTGTGGCCACTCCAGAAAGGCCGAACCAAAAGGCCAAGCAAACAGAAAGCTTTCCCAGACCTAACAGGCTAAACTCAGGTCCTCAGTGTGCCTTTCCCCATCTTTCGGAGTTCACGGCTGCCCTTCTAAACCTAATCAGCATTTAACAGAGCACAACAGAGATGTCGGGCTAGTGACTGTGAAGGGTGACAAGTACGAGGGCATTGGTACCACATCTGTCTTTCAGTGAGAGTTATTACCAGGACACAAGAAACTGCGGTCTCTGCTCCACCCCACTGCTCTGGGTGGTCACTCGGTATGGCTCATTCCTGATTGACTGGGCTGACCCTTTAATGGGAAACTCCAAACAACTGCATATTCTTGGTGGCAGCTCCTTCCTTATATTAGCTCTTATAGAAAATCTAACATACGGTTCTTTACTCTTCCATCATTGGGAGAAAGATAATTTAATCAACATAGCAATTAATTACCCTTTATTCATCTTTCCTTGGTGTTTCAGGATGTTGCTCTGCTTCCAACTCTAATCCTAGCACTTACTCCAGGCAGAGGGCACCTGTCTATCTGTAGCAAGTACAGGAGACTTGGCTGATGTACCCACATTCCAACAGACAACTTTGAATGTCTGTTGCTTTGAAAAACCTCACTTACAAACAGAGCATTGTTGTTTGTCTCTGCAAAATGCCAAGTGAGCAGGGGTAGGTTTAATAGGTTTGATGTAGTCAGATCCCAGTAATTTGATTATTCTAATTTAGGGATGGCAGCTGTGTGGCATGCGTGCTGCTCTGTGCCCACGGCAGACATCACTAATGGATCACAGTGCTCTTTCTTGCTGGACCCAGATATGAGTTAATTGGTGCTTCTCAACACCTGGCTCCAATCAACTGTGGGTGGCACATACATGGAAAACAATTAGCTAGTCCTGTTCTGGTTGGTTTCATCTACTTTAATTTCTTAGCTTTATGCAATGGACAGTTGACTAAATATCATTATTTTAGCAACACTCTATTCTCAGTGAATACCTTTGCTAGCCTAACTACAAATAATATTAGATGTTATCCACTGCATGTTTATTTACTATGTGCCAGATGCTGTTAGATGTTAAGTGCCAACTCATGTCTCTGCATCCCTGCAAAAATCCCAAAGCAGGTAACAGTAGCTTGAATCTAATCTGTACTGCAGGTCCTAGCAACTTGCCCTGGTAACTCCCAGGCTGAATTAGTGACCTCCCTCTGGCCTCCTACACTGAATTCATTGCACTACAATGGCAAATCCAAGCACCTGTCTTCCCTGTTGAACTCTGTCAAGGCAAGACCTCCAGCTTACCTTTGGATGCCCAGCACCTGGAACACAGCAGAGTGTGTGTTCAGTAAATATGCTGAAAGAATTTTTCTTAAAGCTTCTGTTTTCAAATACTCTCAGAGCTCTAATTCATGTTCTACAATGAAGAGATGATCCATGACCTCAGCTACCATCGAGGTCACTTACATTATAAAACAAGGTGTGCTGGTCAGGCAAGCCAGCACTGAGCCTGGGCCCAGGGCGGCCCCCAGTCAGGGGCACAAGTGTGCTCTGGGCCCCCACCTCCTCTGAGTGGAGAAAGTGCCAGGCTCACTCACAGCTGTTTTCTGCCTTTGTGCCCCATTGCTTTGTGCTTTTTTTTCCCCTCTTCTCTGCCTGCTGCACTGGGCTTGCTCTCTTCAGTTCTGGAATCCTAGCACTTAGTCCACTGTTTGGGCAGTGGTGAATAAAGATTCTTTGAAGGGATCTGTAGTAAAAAGAGCATGGTGGGAGTCGGGATAGCAGAGTTCTGCCTCCAGAAGTGCCAGGAGTCCCTTGGGACTTTCATTCTGTGGTTGTTCCTGTCCTTGTTAATGGGCGAATGCCCGCCCCTCAGGGATGGGTGGTGCGCACTGAGTGTGACAGTCTATTTAAGCCTCTGCTAAGCTAACAGCAGGCTATCACTTCTCCTTTTTGTGACGCTGCCCTGTACCTGGCCGGTATTGTCACCTTAGCATATTCCACACCCTTGTCGGTGGTCTCCTGCTCCCCCCAGCTCAACTGCCCACAGCCCATTTCACCACCACATACAAGAAGCTGCTGTCCCTTGCCCGTGCCCACAGAGGTGTGACCTTTCTAAGGTTGCCCATAGTGTTTCCTTGTCTCCATGTCTCCTCACTACCTCTCTGTGCAAATTCATAGGAGGATCAAGTGTAAGCTCCCAGCCTAGCCCCCAGGCCCTGCGTGCTTACTCCTGACTACTCCTCCAGTTTGTTTTTGACCCGCCCGCCTCCCACGCCTCCCTCCGGTCATACCGGCACTCAGCATTCCCATCCCCACCGCAAACCTCCACCTACTGCTGTGGGCTCCAGCTCAGGGAGAGGCATCACCACCCGGGCAGCTGCCCCAACCGTCACTCTGGAGTCACACTGGACTCCCCTCCTCCCTCTGCACCTCTGCTGTTTGTCTTCTAGTCCTGCTCACTCTAGCTCTGCAATCATTAGCTAGCTGCTAGTCATTAGCCATCTCCCCCTTCCTTTCTGCTGAGAACAAGTATACTCTTGCCTCGTGTGACAAGGGTAGATCCGGATTGGTCTAGGCCACAAAAACAATCCCATCCCATTCATTAGGAACGTGTCCTGGTTCTGGTCAATGAAACAGGAGGAGAAGTGTGCAGGGGGATTTCAAAAGTTCTCTTCATTGTTAGAGAGAGATGCAGAGGGAGCAGTTCTGCATCCTGGGCATTGGTAAGAGAGGATGGGTTGCCTGTTCTGCACCTATGAGGGGAGCTAGCTGATGCTCTGATGATGACATGACAGTGGAACAAACTTGCTATTGATGAACTGCTACACTGGTTAACTGGGGACGGTCTCCATCTGAACTTCTTTTCAGGTGAGAGAATAATCCCCTTTTGGTTTAGGCCATTTTGAGTTGGGTTTGCTGATATTTGTAGTCCAAATAGATACATCTTCTCAGGACATTTTTTTTTTTTACTTTCTATTTTGTCTCAGAGGTACTTAGGTATAAATTTTGTTTCTTCTGTTAGATTATGGGCTTTTTGAAGCAGAGTTTGCATTTGATATATCCTTGTATCCCCAAAGGCAGGATGAAGTACTGAGTGAAGAGCCGACACTGTCTTCTGGCCTCATCCTGTGAGGCCCCAATACCCTGAAAATGGGTCCGGCCTTCTTTAGAGGCTTACTGTCATTTGTTTGTTTTTGTGCTTTTTAAATGTTTGACAAAGGAAGAAACATGAACAAAATATAAAAGCCTTATGGTCAACTCTAGGAGGCAAAACCTATCTTACCCATCCTTATCTACCTCCTAGTACTGGGCATGAGGTTTGTGCATAGTAGATACTCAAAATGTTCGCTGAGTGAACATTTTAATTGACCTCTGATGACTCAAGGGCACTTAGGAACTTTACAGTGTCCTAGGGTCATAATGATGAACAGTCATTGTCAACAAACTGTGCTAAATTTATCCTGGTTCTCGGACTCACTACTGGTAAACTTATGTTTGTTTACACGACAGCCTTGATATCATCAAGACGCTAAGACTTTAAAAGAAGAACACGCAGAGCTAGGCACTATAGACTGAGGTGAAAACTGACGTCTGAGCTGCAGAGGTGCCTGGCGAATGTGCACTGAATGCCCACCTGCTTTGTGCCAGGCACGGGGCCACAAGCAGGTAAGACAGACTCACTGTTCTCAAGGAGTTTAACATCTGGGGAGGTGCAGTGGGGGGCAGGCACTTCAAAACGGTGTGGCAAATGTTGTAAGAGGTAAAGGAGAGGGTGCAATATGCATGTCTGGGCCACGCCTGATGAGTCAGGAAGACCTCCCAGAGTAACATCTATGTGGCACCTGAATCCAGAGGACAGCTTAGTTATTCAGAGGGGGACAAAGAAAGAAGGAAAAAGGAGTAGCACAGGCAGGCTTGCAGTTTATAAAAACCCACTCTGGTTGTGCTATGGGGTGGCAGAGACAAGGCTGGAGTCAGGGATACCAGCTGGGAGGCTACAGCAGTAATTCACTGTGGGACAACAGGCTGATGACAAAGGTGCTGGCTGGGGATACTGAAGAGCTATGGTGCTATGACTGTTACCCAAAGGGTGATACCTCTGGACACCAGCGTCCCACCTTCTGGGTTCAGAGTGAGGAGTAGGTTTGCACTGGAGGCAACGCGGTACAGCTCAGTGCTTTACAATTTCTATTTGGTCATAAAACAACTTGTTAGAATGAAATATGAAAATCTGATACTTTATGAGAAGCAGAGTAGTCTGTTCACCTGGGGTGTGCGTGTCTGCAGGTGCGTGTGCACACCTGTGTGAGGTGAGGCCCTGCTTCCTTGTTCACCCTTATTCCATAGTTAATGTGAGCACAGGTGCAGTTCTGGTCCCAACACTGCCACTGATTCCTCTGGGACCCAGCTCAAAACTCTTGATCCTGAGTTTTTTCACAAGCCCCACAAAGAGTCTGGACCTCAAAATCTCTAAAATCAACACCTACTTAGAATTTCCAACTTTTTGGGGCCAGGGGATGGTAAAGTAACGTCCTTGATCTGATCGCAGGGGTAATCTGCATTTTGAGGTTTATGGTTCTCTGAACCAGGGCTTCTCCATCAGTTCCCCTGGTGGAGGTTCAGGGTGCCTCAGTCCCTGATGGCTCGGTGGGGCCTGGCTGTCAGAGCCTTGGGCTGCAGGCCACCTCCTCCACACTGTGGGGTGCCTTTCCTTAGTGTGCCATTATGATACAACCGGTAGGAAGCACTGCTCTCAATGGGAGAAAGACAGGCAGCCCCACGAGCCCAGAATCTCATTTGGCCTATGACTTACACTTCCTCCTGTCTCTCAAGTGTCCACCAGCTTTGCTAATGACCAAGCAAACGCCAACCCGCTTTCAACTGCATCCCCCTGGGGAGGTGAGCACGGAAGGTGACAAGTCGCAGGGCCCAAGGGGCAATGGTGCTCTCAACCTCAGCCTTGCTCTATTGACTACCACCTCCCCCTCCAACAGCCCCAGACTCTCCCTCTCCCTCTCCCTCTAAAAGGCATACTTTTGGTCACAGTGGGAAAAGATCTTATACTTAGAGGGAGAAATATTCAGAAGGAAAAACACTGCTTTCCTTGAGAGGGATGAACCCTGGGCCTCTAGCTCACAGAAAGAAGTTCTGAGGAAGATTCGAGATGGCTCAGTTCACTAGAAGAGAAAAAGCAGGACGGGGCGTCACAAAAGCAAGTCTCAGTGCTTGAGATCCCTGTCTGAGGAGGAGGGTTTGAGCCTAACTGCGTTTGGGTTTCTAGTTGTAAGCAACCAAACCCTGGCTCTGACTTATACCTGGGGAATGCGTAACATGGCCTGGGTCCTGTTCTCCTTCCTCAGACCTCATCGGCACTGTGATGATAGATACACTTCCTGGTGGCAGCAGCCAGCTCATTAACTGGGCAGGCAGGTCCCCTCTGCTCTTCATGTGCCCTGGCATCAGCCTTGTGGCAGGACGGGGGAGCGTGCCCGCCCAGGCTTGCTGGGTGCCCTCTGCTTAAGGGAGCACACACTAGTGCTGCAGCTCCAAGGGCTGGCACGCCGGCAACCCCCCTGGCCTCAGCTTTCAGAGGCTGAAGAGGAGTGGCCCGACACCACTATACCAGAACGAACATCCCAGGAGCTGTCTGCCAGAAAAAGGGAAGCAAATAAAATGGGCTGTGATGCTCCCTGTGGAAGTGTTTCCTAAAAACATCTGCCACAATGACAGCTTTTTCCTGACTTCAAATGGAAGGATGTCTCATTCCCAACAATAAGTCAGGAGCAGTATCTAACAAGTGGAATGGTATATGTATCCCATAATACTAATGAAGGCTGGTGGAGGTGTGGCATTGAGTAGGCGCATGAAGACCTGTAGAGTTCTTCCTTAGAATCATCCTTGTGTTAATTATAGTCTGAGAACTATTTGACTCAATCAACACTTATCAAGTACCTACTGCATACACAGAAGGGCTGTGGGAGGCAGCAGAATACAGTGGTAAGAAACAAAACAAAGCTTTGGAATCAGGTGGGCTAGGGCTTGTGTTCTGACTCTTCTACTAGCTCCCTGTGTGACCTCAACAAAACTACATAAACCTCTCTGGGCCCTGGTTTCCTCATCTGTAAAATGGGGGTAATCATAGTATGTACCTTACAGGGTTATTGCAAGGAGGATACTTAAAGGTTGTAGAATAATGCCTGACTTTTAGTAAGTATGCAGTACTTGTTGGCTATTATGACTACCGTCTTTCTGTGCTGAAATTTCCTTATCTATTAAATGGGCATAATATGCAAACCTACCTCATAGGGCTGTGGTGAGGATTAATTAGAATGATGCACGTGTGATGTTAAGCATAACAACTTACACATAGTAAGTGTGTGATAAATGCTTGCCATTGTTATTCCTAGATTTTCCCTAAATTATTTAAAAAACAAGACACCAAGATTTGAATGATGGTCCACACAACAAAGGAATTCTGTCTCTGGACAGTTTCAGCA
Organism: Smutsia gigantea; assembly: GCA_032199065.1. NCBI lineage: Eukaryota > Metazoa > Chordata > Mammalia > Pholidota > Manidae > Smutsia > Smutsia gigantea. Next base: position 66,941 of record JAVSCE010007750.1, read on the forward strand.
AGGTGCATTCTGTGACACTACCCCTGCTGCCCCCCACCTCCACCCTACCCTGAGTGCCTGCTGTGTATGTACAGAACACTCTGCTTTGTGCTGATTAAGCCCCATAGTGACTCTCCCAGGAGTTCCGATATCCCTCCAAATATTCTAGGCTTCCCTTTAACCTGATACTGATATGCCATCACTTGCTGTTTATGGGACTATTTAAAATTCTGGCTTTGTAAAGCAGGGAGCAAGGCGCAAAGGCTTTGAAGCCTGTCTGCTTGGCAGGGAACAGAAAAGCACCAGTTTATGGTATCAAATACCAGGAGTAGCTCTCATAGCTGCTAACCTGCTAGAGCTGTTCCTCCATCCTGGCCAAATGCTAAGCATGTTATATGTATGACATCACTGACACAAGGGCCCTGGGAAGTTCCAGGGTCTGAGGTCCTGGCTGGTGTGAGTATAGGTGGCTCCAAAGTCCATGCACACAAATGCTAGAACAACTGCCTCCCTCCCCAAGATGACCCCCAAACTCATCCAAGGGCACCTAGTTTCCAATTACAAGATCACTCTTGGTAGGGCAATCAGTTCATGCTTTTAGTTTTTCTTTCTCCTATATTCAGTCAACTACGACACCTAGCGGCCAGTCAGGCACAAACATGGGTCTCCTCAAAAAGGGTGGGTCACATACATAGTGCTCAGGACACGAGAGACCCAGTAGATCATGTCCAAAGTGAGGAGACTGAGGGCTGAAGAAATGAAGCAAGTTGTCTAACCTCAAAGAGAGAAGGAAGCCAATGTGGACCAGTGTGCAAAACCTGGACTTTACAGTTAGGACATGGGGTCAGATCCAGACTTTGTCTAAAATTCTACCTTTAACAAGATACTTCCTTCAATCCATCATTCGATAAATATTGACTGAGTACCTACTATGTGTTCCCAGATGGTGGGGACATGACGATAACCAAGGAGGACAAGTCTCTACCTTCAAAGTCAAACAGGAGAGAAAAACATTTACACAGGGTATTGACAATAACACCACCAACTAATATGAATTACCTCAGTTTCCCCCTTATCCACACGGACAAGTTCCAAGACCTCCAGCAGATGCCCGAAGCCACGGATAGTACCAAACTCTATATATATGTTTTTCCTATCATACATAGCTATGCTCAAGTTTACTTTATAAATTAGACACTAAATAACAACACTAATAATAAAAGGGAACAATTTTAAGAATAGACGGTAATAAAAGTTATGTGAATGTGGTATCTCTCCCTGAAAATATCTCACTGTGCTGTACCCTCTCCCTTCTTCCTGTGGTGATGTGAGATGACAAAAAGATGATAAGATGAAGTGAGGGGAATGACCTAGGCACTGTGGGGTCAGACTGCTCCTGACCTTCCGATGACAGGTCAGAAGGAGCACCTTCTGCCTCCAGACGGCAGTTGACTGCGGGTAACTGAAGCCGTGGAAAACGACACCACGGATAAGGGGGACTGTAAGGACTTCTCCGCTGCCAGATACCCTGCCAGGAGCTTGAGGTCGCTGCTCGGGCAGCCCTTCCAACAATTACATGGTGGGGGTGCAGTTATTCCTCTTGCTGAACAATGAGTGGGAGAACACTTAAATCTCAGTAATAAACCTAGGGCTCTTACTTTTCTAAGTTTCTGAAAAAGAAGTTGTTGGACTAGATGCTAGAAGGTTTCTAAGGCCTCTTTCCAGCTTTTTCCTTACTTCTAGGATTTTTGGGGTATAGCTGGGACTAGAAACCAGGTCTCCTGACCAAGAATCTAGTGCTCTCTCTTCCTGCATTTTGCCAGTGAATGTTTATTAATAATAACTGGTAGTTATTAAATGCTTACTCTATGTTCTGAGGTTATATGCTCATGGAATCCTAACAACCTTTATCCTTAAAATGGAAATAATAGCTGAGTAAAGCATCATGCTCTAAAATGGTTAAAAAAAAGTCCCAAGATAAATGGAAAGCTTTCAATTTCCCCCAGTTGTAGGATTCTTAGCTACTGTTTTGCCTCTATTTGATCTAGTTATGTGGCGGATTAAAAATACTTATGCATTGGTGTCCTCAGGCTCTCACGACCGGAATGGAAAATAGGCCCAGGCAAATGATGGCTGCAAGATGAGTTACCGTCCAGGGAAAGCAGAAACACATTTCTCAACAGCAATATAGCTTTGGGATAACTCTGGGATTCCAGAAACAGTGACAGAGTGCTGCAAGGCCAAGTGCCAAGCAGAGCTGACCTCTTGGTCTTATTTATGATTGCAGATGAATATAGCATGCTCCAGCGCTGAGTACATCAGAGATTAGCAAACTCCCCAACATGGCATTGCCATCACCCTTAATTCTGTCCTCCCTGGGGGTACCTAAGTAGCATCTACTTTCCATGGTGGGGACAATCAGGCAAACTTGCACAGCGATTCTGCAAATGGAAGCAGCAAGTTCGTAGGGGCCTTGCTCCAGAGCCACAGGAAAACGCCTCCTGCTGCTTGCAGCAGGACCCTTTCTTCTGATACCTGGGAAGCAGACCCCTCTGGAACTCCCCAGGTCTTATAAAGACTACCACTTCCAGACACAGACTCGTAAATACAGAGAACCAACTGGTGGTTGCCCAATGGGAAAGGAGGTGGGGGGAATAGGTGAAATAGGTTAGGGGGATCAAGAGATAACAAACTTCCAGTTCTAAAATAAGTTAAGTCATAGGGATGGATGAAAGTACGGCATAAGGAATACAGTCAATAGCATTGTAAGATCTTGGTATGGTGACAGGCAGTACTATAATTATCATGATGAACATTTTATAATGTCAAATCACTGTTATAAATCTGACACTAATATATTGTCAACTATACTTCAATAGAAAAAAAAAAGACTTTCCCCTTCCCAGGAGGGTCTCCAGAATGATAATCCAGGGGGCTACAGTGAGAGCATATGCTAGATATACTAGAATGTATTCAACCTAGAATGCTCTGCTACCCTTCTCTGAATGGCAAGGTCTCATTTTCTAGGTCTAGAGGTCAATGCCTGCCTTGCCTGACCACCACCCCTGCCCCCAGGACACGTCTGTCCCTCATAGGAGCTGCTATACTCCCACAGTACCTACTAAAGGATCATAATCATGCACTTGTTTACCTGTGGATTGTGAACATCTTTAGAAGACAGACTGGATGGCTCATCCTTCCTATGTACTCAGTTCCAAGAACCATGTCTGGATTGCAAAGGTGTGGACTTCCACTTCTCCAGTGGAAAGTAAATCAAAGAATTCAAGGTTGGAAGAGGCTTAAGAGGTCAACTCATTTAAACTCTTGCCCAATATATGATTTCTCTAAAAATATCATTAAAGAAAAACAAAAAAAAAGGATATATATGTATGCCTACATACTTATGTGGCATCCTTCTACGAGAACAGGCGGTAAAGACACAAAGAGCAGGATTCACTTAAACCTTCTTTCTTTGAGAGCTAGCCATCATTTTTCTAAAAACTGTTTTCCTCCTAATTTTTCAAGTTAGAGAAAAATGTGTAAGATATACTAACATGGATAACAGAACAAAAGTTAACACGTTGCTATATTTACTTCTAATATTTTCCCCTTGAGTTTTTCAAGTAGCTGAAAATACACTCATCCATTTTTTAGTTTGCTCTTTTTCAGCAAAGGCATGTCCCTATGTGATTACAACTCTTCAATAAGTATCATGCTTTAAAGCTTTTATTTTGATATAACTTCAGACTTAGAGAAAAGTTACAGGTATCATACAAAGAACTCTGATATCCTTCACCCAGATTTGGAGTCCTCAAATATCAATGTTTTACTGTAATCCCTTTACTCCCCACCCAGCAGAGAGTGAAAAAGATACTGAGACAGACAGAGAGAGGGAGGGAGGGAGGGAAGGAGGGAGACAGATGTGATGTTTTCCCCTAAATACTTCAGTGTGTATTTCCTACAAGTAAGAACTTCTCTTACGTAAGACACTACAATTACTCAAATCAGAAAACTAACATTGATACATTACTGTGATCTAACCTACTGCTGTATTCAGATTTTCACAATTGTCCCAATAATGTCCTTCTCAGCAAAAGAAATCCAAAATTCTACACTGTGTTCAATTGTTGTATCTCTTTAGTTTCCTTTAGCCTGGGATGGTTCCTGAGACTTTCTTTGTATTTCATGATACTGATTTTTTTAAGAGTAAAGGACAGTTACTTGTAGAATGCCCCTCAGTTTGGGTTTGTCAGCTGTTTCTTCGATCAGATTCAGGTTATGCACTACTGGCCCACAGAAGTAAATAGACATGACTTCTAATGAGTGTGGTAAGATTCTGTTTTACATAAGCATTCTCTTATTGTAGAATCTTGGGCTGTTTAATAATTTTGATGTAATGCCAAAATAAAGCTTTCTCTCTCTTCCTATGGACTACCTATGGGCTTTTCTCCATTTATATATTAATGATTCATTCATAAAGTTAAAATGATATTTTAAGGCTATTGGTACATTAATAACTTTTTTCTAAAAAGCTCCTATCAGTGTGCAGACCCAACTGATACAACTGTCTATTCCACCTCAGCTAACTGGCCTTGTACACTGGCATGTTATAAGGTACATTTTGATTTGGAAAGACAAAAATTATATTTCATTTCTGTGTTAGGAGACTTCATCTTAAAGCATGGTTACAAAGGATATTGTTCCTCTGGACACTGAATATGTTTGTTTATTTGTTTTTGAGTTCCCTCATTCATTCAGCAAATTCTCACCGAGTGTTGACTGTGTGCCAATATTCTTCTAGATGTGGACATGAAGCTCTCATGTAGACAGAAACAAGATAGTACAGACTGTCCTAAGGGCTATGAAATACTCCAGTAACAAGAATAGGCATCCTTCGGAGATATTATGGATTTGGCCCATCGTGATAGAGTGAATATCTCAATAAAGGGAGTCAAATGAATTTTTTGGCTTCCTAGTGCATATAAGAGTTATGTTTACCTTATACAGTTAAGTTTTCAGTAGCATTATGTCTATAAAAATGTACATACCTTAATTTAAAAAATACTCTATTGCCAAAAAATGCTGACCATCACACGAACTTTCAGAAAGCCATCATGTTTTTGCTGGTAAGTGGGTCTTGACTCGATAATGAGGGCTGCTGACTGATCAGGGTGATGGTTGCTAAAGGCTGGGGCGCTGTGGCAATTTCTTAAAATAAGTAACAATGAAGTGTGCCCCATCAATTGACTTCCTTTCACAACTGATTTCTCTGCAGAGTGCAATGCTGTTTGATGGCATTTTACCCATAGTAGAACTTTCAAAATTGGAGTCAATCTTCTGCTTTATCAACTAAGTTTATGTCATACTCTAAATCCTTTGTTGCCATTTCAACAGTCTTCACAGCATCTTCACCAGGAGTAGATTCAGTCTCAAGAAACCACTTTCTTTGCTCAGCCGTAAGAAGCAACTCCTCATCCATTGAAGTTTGATCATGAAATTGCAACAGTCCAATCATATCTTCAGGCTCCACTACTAATTCCAGCTCTCCTGCTATCTCCACCACACTTTCAGTTCCTTCCTCCACTTAAGTCTTGAACCCCTCAAAGTCATCCATGAGGGCTGGAATCAATTTCTTCTAAACTCTTGTTAATGTTGATATTTTGACCTCTTCTCACGAATCACGATGTTCTTAGTGGCATCGAGAATGGTGAATCCTTTCCAGAAGGTTTTCAATTGACTTTGCCCAGATCCATCTGAGGACTCACTTTCTATGGCCACTATAGCTTTATGAAATGCATTTCTTAAATAATAAGACTTAAAAGTTTAAATGACCACTTAATCCATGGGCTACAGAATGGATACGGTGTTAGCAGGCATGAAAATAACATGAGTCTCGTCAGAGCTCTTGGGTGACTAGGCGCATTATAGTAATGTAATATGTCTTAAAGGAATTTCTTTTTCCTGAACAGATCTCAACACTGGGCTTAAAATATTCAGTAAACCATGTTGTAAACAGATATGCTGTCATCCAGGCTTTGTTGTTCCATTTATAGAGCAAAGGTAGAATAGATTTGGCACAATTCCTAAAGGCCCTATGATTTCTGGAATGGTAAATGAACACTGGCTTCAACTTAAAGCCACCAGCTGCATTAGCCCCTGACACAAGAGTCAGCTTGTCGTTTGAGGCTCTGAAGCCAGACATTGGCTTCTAATCCCTAGCTGTGAAAGTCCTACATGAATCTTCTTCCCAAAGAAAGCTCTTTCATCTACATTTTACATTTGTTGTTTGTTGTAGCCATCTTCATTCATTATCTTAGCTTCATCTTCTGGATAATTGGCTGCAGCTTCAACATCATCATTTGCTGTTTCACCTTATACTGTTCTGTTGTGGAGATGGTTTCTTTCCTTAAATCTGTTAAACCAACCACTGCTATCTTCAAACTTTTCTTCTGCAGTTTTCTCATCTCTCTCAGCCTTGTAGAACTGAGGTGAGTTGGGCCTTGCCTGGAATAGGTTTTGGCTTAAGGGAGTGTTGTGACTGGTTCGATCTTCTATCCAGACCACTAAAACTTTCTCCATATTAGCAATAAAGCTGTTTTACTTTTTTTTTTAAATCATTTGTGTGTTCACTGGAATAGCACTTTTAATTTCCTTCAAGAACTTTCCTTTAAATTCACAACCTGACCAACTGTTTGGTGCAAGAGGCCTAGCTTTCAGCCTTTGGACATGCCTTCCTCACTAAGTTTAATCATTTCTAGCTTTTGATATAAAGTGAGAGATGTGTAACCCTTCCTTTCGCTTGAATACTTACAGGCCACTGTAGGGTAATTAACTGACCTAATTTCAATATTGTTGCATTTCAGGGAATAAGGAGGCCCGAGGAGAGGGAGAGAGATTGGGGAATGGCTAACTGGTCAAACAGTCAGAACACACACAACATTTAGTAAGTTCACTGTCTTATATGCATACAGTTCGCGGCACCCAAACCAATTACAACAGTAACATCAAAGATCACCGATCACAAGATCAAATATAATAATAATGAAAAGTTTGAAAAATTGTGAGAATTACCAAAATGTGGCAGAGACACAAAGTGAGCAAATGCTGATAGACCTGCTCAGGGTTACCACAAAACTCCCATTTCTAAAAAATGCAGTATGTGCGAAGTGCAATAAGGCAAAGTGCAATGAAATGAGCTATGCCTGTAACGGAGGGGCTGCTCCAGGAGGGGATAGGCAAGAGCCCGGTCCTTCGAGAAACACGCAGAGTTGCTGCGGCTTCAGCTGGGAAGCATGGGGAAAAGGGCTGGGTCTCTGGCACCTCCTCCAGTTTCATCTCATAGTACTTACTACTAAATGCCATCAAAATGTCTATAAAAATTGCCCTTTACTAAAAATATGAACCCTTATCTGCCCTATCTCAAATACCCATTTCTAAAGGCTGTCCTCCTTCCTGTCTGTCCCAGTCAGCAGAGTCTAAACTTCTGCATGTTGTAATTTGTGAATAATAATGAAAGTTCTGAAATTAGAAGGACCTTACAAACCATTCTGATGTTGCCTTGCAATTACCTGAACATCAAGGCTTCATTAATGAATCAGGCTGTCTCAACATTAGATTAATGACCACTTTCAATAGTGGAAAGGGGACAGGTACCCAAGAGAGAAAGGTACGTGTGCGTATGTGCGTGTACTGTCCTGCAAATAACAGAGGCGGCAGCTGCAGCCACAGGTAATGAGGACAGGGGCTCATAAAGAAAAGAAGCCAGCCTGTGCTATGGACTGAGACTGGGCCAGCACAAATTCAGCTCTCCAGGCCCATTCCCTCCTCTGGGTTATGTCAGAATGAGCCAAGGGGCAAGAAACAGGAGTCTCCCAGGAAATAATCCTGGGGGAAATATATGCCCTCTCCCTAGTAGTGCTTAGGACCATTAGTTTCCACACACTGGGGGCAAAAAGTAAACAGATGATTCTGTCAAAATTGTTTTTCTTATATAGCTCATGTCACTGCACTTTGCATGAGGTGAAAAATTAAAGCAGACCTAATAGATAAAAATATGATCAATAATCACTAGAAACTTTGTCAAGTATCGCAAAAAATTTTTACATAACCTACAAGGTGTGCACATGATCTTCCTTTCATATCCTTCTTTTGAGGAAAAACAGCTCCAAGTAGGCAGTTCATTTGATGTATGAGTAAACAAACTCTTAACAATTCCATGCTCTTAAATGCTGAAGTACACCTCTGGGTTTCAGAGAATAGAGAAAGGGGAAAAAAAAACTATTAAAAGCATTGCTAATACAAACACTACAATTGTGTCCTTCACTAGAGGGATGAATATCCATAACAATGGAGATGGTAAACATTCATCCAGGGACACAAACCATCACTTGGCGAACAAAAGATGGCAGATGAGATTTTTATTATGAAGGCTCTTATTATAGAGGACACCACAGAAGCTAAACAATCAGGTCACATCTGGGCAGTGAAAGCAGCTGAGTAATTAACACAGGATTAATAAAGGCGTTGGGATAAAATCAGATTTTAACAGAAGATGAAATGTATGGAAGTTTTTTTGTACTTCAACCACTATCCTAATGGGAAGGTTATTATATTTCAACCATTATCCTTCTAAATCTGTTTTTCATTTTGCTTTTAAAGACACAAAAGTGTAGGAAGGAGTAGTGGCGAACTCTTACCTGGTCAGCCCATGATGGAAAGCTAATTTCTGGCAGATTTAGGAGCAAGTATAAATGAACTGAGGCAAATAATTCAAACTAGCAGCTACTAAATCAAAAGATTCCTGCATGAGCAATAATGAACTGGAGTTTGTAAGTGAGGACCACTAATAGCTATCCAGTAGATGGTTGAAAATTCCTATTTTCTGGTTGGTTTTGTCTTTGCCACAGCCTTAAGGAGTGAATGAAACCTCAAGACCCGTAAGGACTGGTCACCAGCCCGGGTGGAGACTTGGCAGAAATGTCTGCTGTAGTTTCATAGGTGTAGGCCTTAAACTTGGTAGCATTTTAACCATTTTACTCTTTATAGAAGAAAAGCAGTTTAACCCTAAGTTTAGAATAATTGTTTCAAGGAAAAAGAAAAACCCAAACCAGAAAAGCTAAACACCTTATAGATTCAGCCCCATTCACTGTCCTGTCTCATCCAAGGCGGACACTTCCCAGATTATTAGACAGAATACCCTGGATGGCTCATTAGAAACTAGGAATTCTCTAGTTTTCCTCCAGGGGGCAATGTTGGCCAGCATTTCACTGAAAAAAGAACTTTCACACGTGGATTTTGGCAGAGCGTCACAAAGATATCCATGTACAAAAAATGGCCTTTCCCCTCCTGCTTCTTCTTAATACATTTAATTCTGACTGATTAGCACAGCATCCAGCCCTTTGTGCAACAGAGGGAAAGGGGCATGAGGAAGGGCTGAGAGTGAGCAAGAACACTTCACCAGCACAGCCCTGGAGGTTGTCTAGCCCATTTTCCTAAAACTGGAGATCAGACTTATAGTTTTGCCAAAGCTGATACAGTTTCAAGGATATTACTTTTTTTTTTTAGAATTTTCCACTGTGCCTATGTAGGCCAGCTGATGCCTCACACAGGGCTCCTTCCTACCCAGATCCTTTGCAGGGCCCCCTCCAAGCAGCCACACAGCCGCTGGAGGCCTGAGAGCACCCACCCTGCCTTCCTGCAGGAACGGTGGACCTTTCCACCCTGGGGAGTGTGTCTGGTGGCCGGGAAGGAACCCAGACAGCAACCTCGCTGGGCCTCCCTTCCCTCAACTAAAAGGTCAGGAACTGCAGGGAGCTCAAGTCCCGCTACAGAAGAGGACACACACAAGGAGCAGAGCGTTTTCCTGGGGGGGAGGCAAGCTGGAGTTTTAGTGTCTAGGTGACTGAAAAACAGGGCAGAGGCAAACACCCAGGCTGAGTGACAATTCTCCCGCATCTGGGGACAGATTCAGTTTTTGTGGATCCTGAGCCTGAAACACTTTGGCGGGGGAGGGTCTTCAGAAAAAGAATACAAAACTAGGAATACCACATGAGCTACAGGGCATGAGAAGGGGCCCTGGGCAGTGGAAGACCCTGAAGCTTACGCTTCATAGCGGCCACTAGCTGGTGGTGGGGAAGAGTGTTGGCAAGAGGGCCCCAAAAGCCTTGTCCACAAATGACAACAGATGGTTTCTCTAAGTCACAGACTCAGCCCGCGCCTCAGGGAGCGGACTAAGGAGCAGGGCAGGAGCACGAGACGGCTGGCCTCGCTTCTGCTGCTCCTTTATCCTGCCCCAGGTACGGGTGGACACTCAATAAGCACTTGCTGACCGACCAACTGAAGCAGCCCCACTGCTTTACCTGTCGCTCCCCTAAAGGCAGCGTGCTCCCCTTTCCTCTGGCTTACCAGCCACATTTCAAGCTTCCATGTAAAGAGTGCTCCTAAGCCATGCCTGCAGAGGTGAGCAAGTCAGACACAGCACATGAGCAGGTCTCCTGCTCACCTGCAGGATCCACTCACCAAAGGTGTTCAGGAACTTCAAAATCAGTCTCACAAATAATGATGCTGCCTTCATTCTATACAGACCCTGTTGTTTGGCACATGGCGGGCACCTGGTCAGATGCAAGGGGACCAGTGCTCTCCTGGCTCAGCGCTGCCCAACGTCCCAGGGGGCTCCCAGGGTGGAACTGCTTAAGGGAAGGCCCCCAGGGTCCTGGTAAAGGCAATAAACCTCCTCAGTCAGAAACCCCAGCTCCACCACTGCCGGCTGTCCGTGCCTGCCTGACCAAGCCTGAGCCCCCATTCCGAGCTGCCTTGTTGGTTTGGGCCCAGTCTCCTTCCAAGACCTCCGTAGGCTCCACAAAGGTGCAAACTCCGCCAGTCTTATTGAAAGAGGACAAAATAAACTAATCTGAATTTTAAGCACTTAGCTAAATATAGCTATATTTGCATATTTTCACATTCTTAGAAAAGTAATATACAAATTTCTCCTCATCTAGTGGCAAAATCCCTTACCCAAATCTTAACAAGGAAGTGAGATGAGGCCTGAAAAAAACAGAAAGTTGTTTAGTTTAGTTAATCTAGCTTGCTTTTGTATAGCTACAGTTTGGTGTTTATCAGCAAACCAGCTACTAAATGTTCCTGTTCTTTCTTCAACAAAACGGAGAGAACAACTTTTTACAGATGAAAGTCTCTTCGTGAAGCCATTTATCACAAGGAAAAAAGTGTCCTGCAAATTTTTATCTGTAAAATGGAGATAATATTGTGATGGCAAAATAAGGGCCACCATTATTTAGGTGCTCATGGGGGACATTTCATATAGATTATTTCACTTAGTTCTCTCCATGGTCCTCTGCATTATCAGCCTCACTTTACTGAAGTTACATTGAACCTTTGAGAGAAGGTGGCTTGCCCAAGGACACATTGGAGTTTGGTGACAGGCTTGGGGCCTGCAGGCTGAGCTTTATTCTCAGCCTTTGGGCCAAGCTGCCTGTGCAAAGCAGAAACCACTTGGTACACAACAAAGACTGAGTTTTACAAGGCGGTCATTTTTTTTTGTTTTAAAGCAGATAAGTGCACGTATTTTTATTTTTTCTCAAATTCCTATTTGATTAAAAAAAACTGTTGCTGGAGAATTGGGCTACTTTTTTTTCAAAGCTTTAAGTTTTAAAGAAATCATCACAAAAGTCAAATGCCAATAATGAGAACAGGCTCCATTTATTGAACATATACTATGTGACAGGCCATTATGCTGAATTCATTACAGGCACTGTTTCCTTTAATACAGCTATCTTATAAGGCAACTGGCATTAACCCTATTTAACAGAAAAGGAAACTGAGGTTCAGAGAGGTTAAACCACTCTGCCCAAAATGTCTCAGTAGCTGAGAAAAGAACTCTAGTATATTTGCCTATACTATGCCACCTCCCTACCATAAAATGTATAAAGAGGAAGTATGTTTCAGTTAATAGCCTGTTAGCTGTTTCATGTGTCTGGATCTTTGAATGGCCAAATGGAAACCACTATGTTCCTTCAGCCTGAGAGAGGAAGATAGGTGAGCAATGCTAGAGGAGTGAGTGCTGCCTTCTCGGCCTCATCATCTGGGGCATAAAGGAGGGACGGGGAGGAAGGGAAGGAGCTGCATTCTGCCATCTTTGTAAACAGCCAGTAAAAATAACATGAGGACATAAACCAGGCTCACATCTGGATACGTGATGTTGAGTCTTGCCAAGAAAACCAGTCCATGATGGAACTACCCAAAATGCATTTAATACATTCTTAGGCCATGGTCCCCAAAGTGACTCCAACTTTTAGCTGACCCAAGCATCTTGCTAGCATATGTCATTTGCTCATCTAAGACACTGCCTTTGCACATGCCTTTAGACACTGCCTAAACACAGAGCAATCTTCTTGTCATGAGATCTACTGTCACAGAGGCCCGAGTTTTGCATGATAAAAGAGAGTCACCTTGGCAGAGAGGTCAAGTTCACAATGCTGGGACCAGAGGAGGCAGAATAATCTGCTGACACTAAAGAATGCTAAGCATAAAACAAAAACTGCACAAAATCAGGGAGGGAGGTGTCTGGAAGGCAGTAGGGCATATTCTTGAAAGCCTGATTTTGCAGGGTTTGTAGTCTGTCAGGAGCCCTGATCAAAATGCCCCCATGAAGCACACCAAATCAGCTCTCCCATCAAGAGAAACTGTTAAGGTCATGTGCATGGGAAATGGTTCTGACTGCAGAGTTTCCAAATACTGGCTTTCTCTTGGGGTCATATCAAGTGTACTTTGGTGTGACGGTAAGGAAAACCAACCCGGAGACAAGATCAAAGGCTTCCCCGGGGGCTAAGAGAACAGGGGTCTGTTAAAGGCTGGCTGCCAGTTGGAATCTGTGTGCCCATGCAGATTTCTCAGATGAGCTTCCCGCCCCCACCTCCACCCCAGGAGCGGGAGCATCGCAGGAGTCAGGCTCGGCTTCTTCAGAGCAGCATCTTTCCCACAACTCCAAGTTATGTGAAAATCAGAATGGGGAGTTTCGGAGGGAGGGAGAGGGGGAGTTAGGGAGCACCCCATGTGTGGAGAGTTTTCCAGCACAGAAGGAAGGTGTTGAGGAGGAGTTCCTTGTGTCAGGCCAAGGGTTAACAGTCAGTTTAACAAGATGCTAAACTGGAAGTTTCCACTGAGGCACCAAGATGCAACAGATGGGAAATTCCAAAGCAAGCGGTCAGAACATTACGTAGAAATTTCTAAGAAGTTGATTTAGCTGGCTCGAAGATCCACATGGAGGATATAAACAGGTTCAGGACAGTGGAAAGTGAGGGAGGATTCTGTGAGGCAGATTCCTCAGAAATGTTCTCATTCCCACCCTCCCCGAGGTGGTTAGGGTGGAGGGGGTCTGCTTTCACTGAAAGCCTAGAGAAAAGGGTTTATACATGTCCCCTAGAATTTGGGGATTGGTATGTGACACATGCCCAAGGAACCAAAATGTGAGAGGGCAGCTAACAGGCTCAGGTGGCAGAGCAGATGGCTGTGTAGAGGTGACTGCTTGTCCCTTACCCTTGGGATTAGAAGGTGAATTCTGGCATCAGGAACACGAGCCTCAGTCTCCTTAAAACTCTACCCCCACAGGGCTTCAGCCTGAGTGTGCGGGTCTCTGAAGAGAGAAGCTGGTTGGAAAGCAGAAGCCTTGGGCAGAAGGTAGCAGCCAGCAGAAGGAGACCAACTGCCTGAGTCCTGAGAGACCCAGATGGAAAGTTCCAGTGGGGAATCCTCGAGGAAGCCATGGGAAGCAGCCAGGAGAGTCTATGCCCATGAGCCAGGCTCAGGAACCCGGTAGGGGTGTGATAGTAGCCGTCAGTTAAGAACTTTCCACTCTCCCTCTCACCTGAGGAGGCCTCAAGTGGTTAGTGGTGAGCGGGAGGAGGGGGAGGCCCTCAGTGGCAAGATGGAGGGAAGTCTTCTCTTGGAATGAATACTGACGATAGACTGGAGTGAGCATTTTCCATCTTCCAAGGTGAGTGAGTGAGTGAGTGAGTGAGTGAGTGAGTGAGTGAGTGAGTGAGTGTGTGTGTGTGTGTGTGTGTGTGTCTGACTTAAAGGGGCCACAGGACTTTTTATTACCTAAGAGTAACTTAGGCCTGATCAAATTTTTAAAAGGAAATGGGGGAAAACATACCCCACCAAACAGTCTTTAAAGGAACAGTGAGAGACAAGAATAAACCATGTCTTAATTACATCTCCCAAGTAACATTGTGCAGTGTACTAGTAACAGCTGACCTTTGCTAAGCACTATGTGCCAGGGAGGAGGCCAGTGACTTCACAGACATTACTTTGTTCACTCTCCTAAGAGTTTTGTGAGGCAGGTTTTATTAGCTCCTTTCACAGATAAGGAAACTGTGGCTTGGAGAGGTTAGGCAACTTTCCTAGAGTCACACAGGTAGGTAAGTAAGGTAGTAGCCTGAACTCAACGTTAAGCCTGACATCTAATCCTGAACTCTTTCATTCTCCCAGATGAGTGATTTTCAGCAGACAGTCGGGACTAAAGCAGGAAAAGGACTTGGGTCCTGCCTATTCTTCCCTTTCGGGAGTCCCTGAGCTAGAAAACCAAAGAACAGGGTTTGAAAACCCCTGAATTGCAAGATCTTGGCAGTCTCTCCCAACTCTGGGATTCTATGATTCTATCATCTGTGGCTAAGAAGGTGGAAAGAAGTGGACCCACAGCAGCAAACATGGGGAAGAGGAAAAATTCAGAGTTTGTAGGTTTCCTATACTTCCAGAGAGGCAGCAAGAAGGAGCTGGCTCTAGCAGGTGGTACTGTAGCAGACCTGAGGTTCACAGAATCACAGCCATGTGTATGACTGTATTATAGTTCAGGTAATTCACGTAAGGCACTTAGCACAGAGGCTAGCACCAGAGCAAGCATTAAGTAAATGGCAACCACAATTGTGAAAAGTTTACATATATGCCTAAAAACCTCAACATGCAATATAATGAAACATACTCAGCCACAATGTCACTGTGTCTATTCCATAAGCAGCTATGTTTATCACGGATGCTACACTTTATTAGTTGAGCCAAGACATGAAACAAACACATAAGATTAAGCTAGCCCAGCCTATTCGAGTAAGTCTGAAGCAATGGCTCTTAAGCAATAGGAGACCAGGGAGTCCTATGGAAAAATGATGGTGGCATGATTCCTTTCTCCAGTAAAAAAAAGGGCATACACACAACTTTGCAAATAATTAGAGAAGCTCATTCATTGATTCATTCAATGGATTATAGATCCACTGAAGCCTACTTATTGTCTCTAGGTTATTCCACTCTAATTCTAAGGATGTGACATGAGGTCCTTAGGCCGAAAGCTGTCTACCTGACACCACAGTAGGGTCACCCATCCTTGACCTCTCTGTATGTTCATTGTTGCCAGGCTTGGTCATGATGCCAAACCTGAAATAGGCAGTCAGTGTAACTGAAGCTGAATCTAATTTTAAACCTTTCCAATTTATCAGACCCCATATTAAGAATTTCTAAATCAGTGGACTCTGAAACCTAAAAATTTTATTGGCTTGGCATGCTATTTTCTTCCTTCTTGATAACAAACTTCCTCCTCTTTTTATAGGAACCTCATTATAATTCTGGTGGGATGCACCCTCTCTCAAGGGACATGTGGAGAAGCTCTGGCCATGGAGACACTGCTTATTGTCTATTACCTACTTCCAGGCAACTTGATCAAGGCAAAGAATCCAAATTCGGCCAATCCCTCCTTGGTACTATTGTTAGAATGATGGCAAAAGAGGTATTCTCTTTTCACTGAGATCCGTAGCTGTGAGGATGATGGCAATGTATTGCTGATGGCTACCTCTGGCAGCATGGTGAGGGAGAGATGGCCTGTGAATGAGGCCAACAGAGTTAAGCAGAGCCAAAAGATGAAGAGTGAAAGATGATATCTCTTGAACCCCTGGACACAGCTATGCCTGAAGCTCATGCAACATGGATAAAGATAGTCATGTAAGTTAAGAAACTAGTTTAAGTTGGATTTCTGTTACTCAAAAAAAAAAATAATAATTCTGATGAATAAGCCTGATCTCAATGAAATTAGAACCTAAAAGGAAATTCCCATTCATGGGTGGTCATTGTATAATTCTAGGCTCCCCTCTGACAATGATCTTGAGAATTAAAGTTTTTTCATCCTGCAAAAATTATATGCTTAACATTACTCTTTGATCATCCTCTGTCCCTGATGGCTCATCTTTCCAATGCTGCTACCAACCAGACGCTGCTTCTTGCAATAAATATTAAAGTTACCAACTGGAACAAGAGTCCCAGGTTATACTTTGCTACCATCAGACAAGTACTTGGAGTCTACTACTCCCTATTTAGCTCACAAGCTTCTCAAACTACCTGTCTCTTCCAAAAGGTACTAAATACTCCTGTATCAGAAAAGACCTAGAGCCATGGAGCTCAGACAAGAAGGATGGACACATGAGGAGCAAGGGAAGAGGGCCACACAGGTCACAGTGGAGTCAGTGTAAATTCAGTGTATCAAAAAGCCACTCCACAGACTGAGTCAGGGTGAAGAATGATTTAGGTGTAGGAAAAAACAATATTCAGAGTATTTTCAGGAAGTTGTTTATTATTTTTTTAGAACAGGGATGGTAAGTAGATTTCAACTTGTATGCCAACTCTGGTCCACAGCCAGTGCCCAGGCTCACATCAAAAGCTATGACAATCTACTTATGAAGTCTATCATGTGGGGTGGGGGTGTGAACATATGTATTTGTTATTTCAGCTGAAACTGTTAAATTTTATGCTGCCATTAAGCCAAGGCCAACAGAGAAATGCATATCCAAAATGGAAGGGCTTTTCTTGGACTACACTTGGGTGTTACATCATTTGCCTACATGGAGGGGAGTCCCCCTCATTCTACTTATGATAGGATGTTTTTCGCTACCTTATGTGGTATTCTTTTCATGAACACTCTGGAGAAAGTACTACAAGTCTTGAATCACGATTAAACTTATTTCTTCTGAGTAACTAGCATGCTTTTATTTTCCAGCCATTGTGAACTAGTGTGAACTGAACACATTTTCCTTCGGGTACTGAATGCTCAGAAAGAAGCGCAGTGCAAGACTATGGGACCTGCTGGCAACTGTCCGGGGCTCTCACTATGCACTAGGGGCCCAACCTGATCTCTGACTTCACCTTACTTTTCCTTACCCATACATTTCCTTCCTTTCCTGTTTTTCTGAATCTAATTATTTTATTTGTGATTTAAAAGCCACCTCAAAAATCTTTGAAAGAAGACATATATTCTAGATCAACAGCAATCAAAATAATGTAAAGGAAATTGGTTGGTGGATGAAAGACAATTTTACAAATGCTGCCTGTTCTGGTAGCCATTATGGGGAAGCTCCAAGTGAGCACATTGAGAAGGTGGTGTCCCTGGACCAGGAATAGCCTGCGCTAAACTGTAAAGTCAGCAAATCTCTCAGCCCTCCCCCCTCCCCATCCTTGCCTCTTTGTATCAACTCCCAGGCCCATCTTTTTTGGGCAGCTGGGTGACCAGAGGGCACCAACTCCTTCCACAAATCAAAGTAGCTCACACTTCTACAGAACCTTATACTTGACACTGATAAGTTCTCAGTGGTTGATAGCAATTTATTTCCTCTCTCAGGGATGAGTACATTTTAACTAGGCATTTTGAAGAGGAAAAAAACCAAAGGATTAATTTCACTAAAGGTGTAGTTACTATACAAATGTAATGTAGAGGAAGAGCTTCTTTTGAATCTGAAATAATTTTATGTAAAGTGGTTAGCACAATGCCTGGCACACAGTCAGCATTCAATAAATAGTAGACACTATGACTACTGTTGCTGTTATTATTTATCCCACCATTGCTACCACTCGATTACTTACTACCTATTCCTCTATTACTAGCATGACCACCACCATGGAGGTAACTGTCCCTTTCCAAACACTGGCTACTAGCAGATCCATAATCTATGAATACATTTTAATTATATTTTGTGGGTTATAAAGCACTTGCACATACATCATTCTTTTTATCTTTTTGGCAATCCTTGAGTTAAATGAACTTATTTTATTTATTTTATGTTTTACAGAGGAGAAAACTGAAGCTCAGAAAGGTTGAGTTTGTAAGGTCCCAGAGCCAGGAGGTAGCACAGCCAGGGCTCAAACCCACGCCTCATATAAATTTTGTATTCTTTCCATAACAGGTGGTTGCCGATTGCATAGCAATGGCATCAGAATCATCTGAGTGCTTTAAGATTCCTGTGATCTACCCCAGACGTAATGAGTGCCCAGCCCAGTGGAAGGGACTCTGAGCTTATGTTTCAAGAGATGCCTTGTGAGATCCTGATGAGCTGCTGGTGGTGACCAAGTGTCATGTCCATGGTGCCTCAGCCCTGTGCTGAGGGCTGTAAGGGAGGCATAGGTAGCCTTCTGCTCTCAAAGCATTGACAGAGCAACAGGGGAAGTAAGACCAGCCAAGGTTAAGAAGAGTGACCCACAGAAGACAGTGTTTGGCTTTGAAGAAGTCCAGAGCAGTAAATCACAGAGAGCAGGAATGGGCAGGGAAGGCCATGCTATGGAGAGGGGAAGATCTACTGCACCCTGCAAAACAGAGGAGATTCCCAAGCGGAGAAGGAGGTGAGCAGCATGAGATGTCCTCAAAAGAAATGGCAATGAGGCCAGCGTGGCCAGGATAAAGAGACTAGTGGGAATGAGCAAAAGAGGATGAAGCCTCATATGGAAATGGAGAAGCCAGAGAGACCAGTCTAGACTGGTGTGCTGGGGGACATGGAGCCACTGACAGTCTTTGAACAAAGGAGTAACATCCTGAAAGATGACCTGAGGATGACTAGTGTGGCAGTGCTCTGCAGAATGAAAGGGGACCTGGAGAATGGAAGATCTGGTATTGGCAAGACTGCCTAGGAACCTGCTGAACTGGTTGAAATGCCAGATGGAAAACAGTAAGACCAGGATCCTAGGACCTGTCAATCAGAATGGGGTGAGAGGATGAACCATGATGTGGGCATGTGACCTGAGTCCTCTCACTCTCTGTGCTCTTTCATTCCATTACAGCTGTCTGCATGTGTCTCATAAATACTATGGTTAGACTTCAGAATCGCCACAATTCTTCCCCTCTCTGTATCCATGCTCCTGGCAAAGTAATTCTGCAACTCCTTTCACCAAGAAGTAGAAACTGTATGTGGAACCTCTTAAATCTAGGCTGGCCTTATAGGATGTGGTGGAAGCAGAGATTAAAGATGGTGGCATGAGAGGTGAGGCAGAAACCTCCTCCAAAACTACATATAATACAAAAACATAGCAAATACATCAAATCCTGAAAGAGCAACAGGAAAGAAGGCTGCGGCAAACTGTCTGTCTACACCTGGGGAAACCAGCAGACCTCAAGGAAAAGGGTAATGTACCAAAGCCGTGATCTGGAGAGACCCAAGCCCTTCCCCAACCCCAGCTCACCAGAGGGAGGAAGACAAACACAGTAGGGAAGGGGTGGAGGCCAAGGACCGCTGAACACCTAGCTCTGGAGATCTGCTCTGGGAGCATGAACCTACATTACATGGTGCTCTGGAGATTAGTGGAGTTGGAAAGCTAAGACAGGAAAAATAATTGGAGAGACTGGAATTCCAGATGCTTGTGGAAAAAAGGGATCCACATCCCGCCACTCTGGGACAAAAGAAAGGTGGGCACTCTGAGAGACTTCCGAACAGTGGGAGGGCTGCTAAAGGGGCAAGTATTGCACAGAGCTTGCTGCTCAGGAGAAAGGACAGGTGGACGAAAGTGTCCAGGTGCACTCTACCCAGCAGGTTGGGAACTTTCAGGAGCTTCAGGTGCTCCATCCCCCTGGCTGCCTACGCAGCTCCAAGGCTCCCAACCAAGACATGCAGCCTGCTGTGCCTTCCTCCTGGCTGGCACCAGCTCACAAACCGGCTGCCCCCTGCCACTGCGCCAGGCCAGCCAGAGGGCATCCACACCTACGGCAGCTACAAATGCAAAGCATAGAGGCTTCTTCCTGCATGCTCAGCCCACTGGCCCTGGCAGTGGAGACAGGCCTGCAGCTGGGAAGAAGGAAAGACCTCTTTCCTCCTGACAGGCACCAGTTCCACTCCCCTGCAACCCCCGCCACCACTCCAGGGGCTGAGCAGATCCAGAGAGTATATCTTCTGGGAACTAGAGGGTACCACGAACAAATAGGAAACATCAAAGGAACCTGGTTCAAACAAAAATCCCACAAACACCAGAAAGAGAGCCAAGTGAAACTGAACTCATTAATCTTCCTGAAAGAGATTTCAAAATAAAAATCATAAACATGCTCATGGAGGTACAGAAAAATATTCAAGAACTCAGGGAGGAATTCCAGAATGACATACAAAAATTCAAGAATAAGGTATCTGAAATGAAAAATACAATGGAGGGATTTAAAGGAAGACAACATGAAGTAGAGGAGACAGTAAATGATACAGAAATTAGAGAACAGGAATACAAAGAAGCAGAGGCACAGAGAGAAAAAAGGATCTCTAGGAATGAAGGAATATTGAGAGAACTGTGTGAGCAATCCAAGCAGAACAATACTCGCATTATAGGAGTACCAGAAAAAGAGAGAGAAAAAGGGATAGAAAGTGTCTTTGAGGAGGTAATTGCTGAAAACTTCCCCAGTCTGGAGAAGGAAATAGTCTCTCAGGCCATGGAGGTGCACAGATCTCCCAACACAAGGGACTCAAGGAAGACAACACCAAGACATATAATAACTTAAATGGCAAAGATCAAGGAAAAGGACAGACTTTTAAAAGCAGCCAGAGAGAGAAAAACGTTCACATACAAAGGAAAACCCATCAAGCTATCATCAGACTTTTCAACAGAAACCTCACAGGCCAGAAGGGAGTGGCATGATGTATTTAATGCAATGAAGCAGAAGGGCCTCAAAACAAGAATCCTCTACCTGGCAAGATTATCATTTAAATTTGAAGGAGGGACTAAACAATTTCCAGCTAAGCAAAAGATGAGAGAATTAACCACCCCACACCATCTCTTCAGTGTACTGTAGAGGGACTGCTATAGATGGAAGTGTTCCTAAGGCTAAATAGCTATCACCAGAAGAAATGAAACCATAGTAAAGAAAGTAGAAAAATTAATTACTAAGCAAATGCAAAATTAAATCAACTACCCCAAAGTCAGTCAAGGGATAGACAAAAAGTACAGAATATGATACCTAATATATAAAGAATGGAGGAAGAAAAAAAAAGAACCTTTAGATTGTGTTTGTAGTAGCATACTAAGTGAGTTTAATTAGACTGTTAGATAGTAAGGAAGTTACCCTTGAACCTTTGGTAACCACAAATCTAAAGCCTGCAATGGCAATAAGTATATACCTATCGATAATCACCCTAAAAGTAAATGGTCTGAATGCACCAATCAAAAGACATAGAGTCACTAAATGGATAAAGAAACAAGACCCCTCTGTATGCTGCCTATAAGAGACTCACTTCAAACCCAAAGACATACACAGACTAAAAGTGAAGGGATGGAAAAAGATATTTCATGCAACTAATAGGGAGGAAAAAGCAGGAATTGCAGTACTTGTATCAGACAAACTAGACTTCAAAACTAAGAAAGGCAACAAGAGACAAAGAAAGACATTACATAATGATAAAGGGGTCAGTTCAACAAGAGGATATAACCATTATAAATATCTATGCACCCAAAACAGCAGCACCAACATATGTGAAACAAATTCTAACACAATTAAATGGGGAAATAGAATGCAATACATTTATTTTAGGATACTTCAACACACCACTCACTCCAAAGTATAGATCAACCAGATAGAAAATAAGTAAGGAGACAGAGGCACTGAACTACACATTAGAACAGATGGACCTAACAGACATCTACAGAACACTCCACCCAAAAGCAGCAGGATATGCATTCTTTTCAAGTGCACATGGAACATTTTCAAGAATAAATCATATACTAGGCCACAAAAAGAGTCTCAGTAAATTCAAAAATACTGAAATTGTACCAACCAGCTTCTCAGACTACAAAGGTATGAAACTAGAAATTAGTTAAGCAAAGAAAACAAAATAGGCCACAAACACATGGAGGCTTAACAACATGCTCCTAAATAATCTATGGATCAATGACCAAATAAAAACAGAGATCAAGCAATATATGGAGACAAATGACAACAATAACTCAATACTGCAAAATCTGTGGGACACAACAAAGGCTGTGCTAAGAGAGGGAAGTATATTGCAATACAGGCCTACCTCAGGAAAGAAAAACAACCCCATATGAACAGTCTAAACTCACAATTAATGAAACTAGAAAAAGAAGAACAAATGAGGCCCAAAGTCAGTAGAAGGAGGGACATAATAAAGATTACTGCAGAAATAAATAAAATTGAGAAGAAAAAAAACCAGAAAGAATCAATGGAAGCAGGAGCTGGTTCTTCGAGAAAATAAACAAAATAGATAAGCCCCTAGCCAAACTTATCAAGACAAAAAGAGCGTGTATACACAAACAAAATCAGAAATGAGAAAGGAAAAATCACTACGGACACCACAGAAATACAAAGAATTATCAGAGAATACTGTAAAAAACTATATGCTAACAAACTGGATAACCTAGAAGAAACAGACAACTTTCTAGAAAAATACCACCTTCCAAGGCTGACGCAGGAAGAAACAGAAAATCTGAACAGATTAATTACCAGCAACAAAAATGAACTGGTAATCAAAAAACTACCTAAGAACAAAAGCCCTGGACCAGATGGCTTCACGCTAAATTGTATCAAACATTTAGTGAAGACCTAATAAACATTCTCCTTAAACTTTCCAAAAAGTGGAAGAGGGAATAGTTTCAGACTCATTCTGTGAGACCAGCATCACTCTAATACCAAAGACACAACAAAAAAAGAAAATTACAGACCAATAACCCTGATGAACATAGTTGCAAAAATACTCAACAAAATATAGCAAATCCAATGAAAAAATACATCAAAAAGATCATCCTTCATGATCAAGTAGGATTTATTCCAGTGATGCAAGAATGCTACAATATTTGAAAATCCATCAATATCATACACCACATCAACAAAATGAAGGACAAAAACCACATGATCATCTCCATAGAGGCCAAAAGAGCATTCAACAAAATTCAACATCCATTCATGATAAAAACTCTCAACAAAATGGGTACAGAGGGCAAGAACCTCAACAAAATAAGGCTATATATGACAAACCCACAGCTAACATACTAACAGCAAGAAGCTGAAAGCTTTTCCTTCAAGATTGGGAACAAGAAAAGGATGCCCACTCTCCCCACTTCCACTCAACATAGTACCGGAGGTCCTAGCCACAGCAATCAGACAACACAAAGAAATAAAAGGCATCCAGATTGGTAAGGAAGAAGTTAAAGTGTCACTGTTTGCAGATGACATGATACTGCACATAAAAAACCCTAAAGAATCCACCCCAAAACTATTAGAACTAATAACTGAATTCAGCAAAGGTGCAGGATACAAAATCAACACACAGAAATCTGTTGCACTGCTATATACTAACGATGAACTAGCAGAAGAACAGGAAAACAATTCCATTCACAATTGCATCAAGAAGAATAAAATACCTAGGAATAAACCTAACCAAGGAGGTTAAAGATCTATGCCCTGAAAACTACAAGATATTCATGAGAGAAATTAAAGAAGACACCAATAAATGGAAATACATCCCATGCTTATGGGTAGGAAGAATTAATATTGCCAAAATGGCCATCCTGCCTACAGCAATCTACAGATTCAGTGCAATCCCTATCAAAATACCAATGTCATTCTTCAACGAACTAGAACAAATATTTCTAAAATTCATATGGAACCACAAAGGACTCTGAATAACCAAAGCAATCCTGATATGAAATAAAGCTGGGGGGACTGCACTTTCCGACTTCAAGCTCTACTACAAAGCCACAGTAATCAAGACAATTTGGTATTGGCACAAGAACAGACGCATAGATCAATGGAACAGAATAGAAATCCCAGATATAAACCCAAGTACATATGATCAGTTAATTTATGATAAAAGAGCCACAGATGTACATTTCAGAAACGACAGCCTCTTCAACAAGTGGTGTTGGCAAAACTGGATAGCTACATGCAAGAGAATGAAACTGGATTATTGTAACTCCATACACAAAAGTAAACTCGAAATGGATCAAAGACCTAAATGTAAGTCATGAAACCATAAAACTCCTAGAAGGAAATATAGGCAAAAGTCTCTTACATATAAACATGAACACTTTTTCCTGAACACATCTCCTCAGGTGAGGGAAACAAAAGCAAAAATGAGGATATGGGACTACATCAATCTAAAAGGTTCTGTACAGCAAAGGACACCATCAACAGAACAAAAAGGCAT
>JAVSCE010007751.1:0-15334 GCA_032199065.1 Smutsia gigantea
CTTGTTCATTTTTGCTTTTGTTTCCCTTGCCCGGGAAGATATGTTCATGAAGAATTTGCTCATGTTTATGTCCAAGAGATTTTTGCCTATGTTTTTTTCTAAGAGTTTTATGGTTTCATGACTTACATTCAGGTCTTTGATCCACCTTGAGTTTTACCTTTGTGTATGGGGCTAGACAGTAGTCCAGTTTCATTCTCTTACATGTAGCTGTCCAGTTTTTCCAACACCAGCTGCTGAAGAGGCTGTCATCTCCCATTGTATATCCAAGGCACTTTTATCAAATATTAATTGACTGTATATGTTTGGGTTAATGTTTGGATTTTCTATTCTGTTCCACTGGTCTGTGGGTCTGTTTTTGTGCAATACCAAATTGTCTTGATTACTGTGGCTTTGTAGTAGAGCTTGAAGTCAGGGAGTGTAATTCCCCCTGTTTTATTCCTCCTTCTCAGGATCGCTTTGGCTATTCGGGGTCTTTGGTGGTTCCATATGAATTTTAGAATTATTTGTTCCAGTTCATTGAAGAAAGCTGTTGGTAGTTTGATAGGGATTGCGTTGAATCTGTAGATTGCTTTAGGTAGTATAGCCATTTTGACAATATTGATTCTTCCTAGCCAAGAGCATGCGATGCATTTCCATTTGATAGTGTCCTCTTTAATTTCTCTTAGGAGTGTCTTGTAGTTTTCAGAGTACAGGTCTTTCACTTCCTTCGTTAGGTTTATTCCTAGGTATTTTATTCTTTTTGATGCAATTGTGAATGGAATTGTTTTCTGATTTCTCTTTCTGTTAGTTCATCATTAGTGTATAGGAAAGCAACAGATTTCTGTGTGTTAATTTTGTATCCTGCAACTTTGCTGAATTCAGATATTAGTTCTAGTAGTTTTGGAATGGAATCTTTAGGGTTTTTTATGTACAGTATCATGTCATCTGCAAATAGTGACAATTTGACTTCTTCTTTACCAATCTGGATGCCTTGTATGTCTTTGTTTTGTCTGATTGCTGTGGCTAGGACCTCCAGTACTATGTTGAATAACAGTGGAGAGAGTGGGCATCCTTGTCTTGTTCCCGATCTTAGATGAAAAGCTTTCAGCGTCTCGCCATTAAGTATGATGTTAGCTGTAGGTCTGTCATATATAGCCTTTATGATGTTGAGGTACTTGCCCTCTATACCCATTTTGTTGAGAGTTTTAATCAGGAATGGATGCTGAATTTTGTCAAATGCTTTTTCAGCATCTATGGAGATGATCATGTGGTTTTTGTTCTTCTTTTTGTTGATGTGGTGGATGATGTTGATGGATTTTCGAATGTTGTACCATCCTTGCATCCCTGGGATGAATCCCACTTGATCATGGTGTATGATCCTCTTGATGTATTTTTGAATTCGGTTTGCTAATATTTTGTTGAGTATTTTTGCATCTACGTTCATCAGGGATATTGGTCTGTAATTTTCTTTTTTGGTGAGGTCTTTGCCCGGTTTTGGTATTAGAGTGATGCTGGCTTCATAGAATGAGTTTGGAAGTATTCCCTCCTCTTCTATTTTTTGGAAAACTTTAAGGAGAATCGGTGTTATTTCTTCTCTATATGTCTGGTAGAATTCAGAGGTGAATCCATCAGGCCCAGGGGTTTTGTTCTTGGGTAGTTTTTTGATTACCAATTCGATTTCGTCACTGGTGATTGGTCTGTTTAGTTTTTCTGTTTCTTGCTTGGTCAGTCTTGGAAGGTTGTATTTTTCTAAGAAGTTGTCCATTTCTTCTATGTTTTCCAGCTTGTTAGCATATAGAGTCTCATAATATTCTCTTATGATTCTTTGTATTTCTGTGGGGTCCGTCGTGATTTTTCCTTTCTCATTTCTGATTGTGTTTATGTGTGTAGATTCTCTTTTTCTCTTAGTGAGTCTGGCTAGGGGTTTATCTATTTTGTTTATTTTTTCAAAGAACCAGCTCTTGGTTTTATTGATTTTTTCTATTGTTTTATTCTTCTCAATTTTATTTATTTCTTCTCTAATCTTTATTATGTCCCTCCTTCTGGTGACTTTGGGCCTCATTTGTTCTTCTTTTTCCAATTTCAGTAATTGTCTCTGTAGACTATTCATTTGGGAGTGTTCTTCCTTCTTTAAATAGGCCTGGATTGCAATATACTTTCCTCTTAGAACTGCCTTTGCTGCGTCCCACAGAAGTTGTGGCTTTGTGTTGTTGTTGTCATTAGTCTCCATATATTCTTTGATTTCTGTTTTGATTTGGTCGTTAACCCATTGATTAATTAGGAGAGTGTTGTTAAGTCTCCATGTATTTGTGAGCCTTTTTGATTTCTTTCTAAAATTTATTTCTAGTTTTATACCTTGGTGATCTGAGAAGTTGGTTGGTAGGATTTCAATATTTTTGAAATTACTGAGGTTCTTTTTGTGGCCTAGTATGTGGTCTATTCTGGAAAATGTTCCATGTGCACTTGAGAAGAATGTGTATCCTGTTGCTTTTGGGTGTAGAGTTCTGTAGATGTCTGTTAGGTCCATCTGTTCTAGTGTGTTGTTCAGTGCCTCTGTGTCTTTACTTATTTTCTGTCTGGTTGATCTGTCCTCTGGAGTGAGTGGTGTGTTGAAGTCACCTAAGATGAATGCATTGCTGTCTATTTCCTCCTTTAATTCTGTTAGTATTTGTCTCACATATGCTGGCGCTCCTGTGTTGGGTGCATATATATTTATAATGGTTATATCTTCTTGTTGGACTGACCCCTTTATCATTATGTAATGTCCTTCTTTATCTTTTGCTACTTTCTTCGTTTTGAAGTCTATTTTGTCTGATACAAGTACTGCAACACCGGCTTTTTTCTCTTTGTTGTTTGCATGAAATATCTTTTTCCATCCCTTCACTTTTAGTCTGTGTATATCTTTGGATTTGAGGTGAGTTTCTTGTAGGCAGCATATAGATGGGTCTTGCTTTTTTATCCATTCTGTTACTCTGTGTCTTTTGATTGGTGCATTCAGTCCATTTACATTTATGGTGATTATTGATAGGTATGTACTTATTGCCATTGCTGGCTTTAGATTCGTGGTTACCAAGGGTTCAAGGGTTGCTTCTTTACTATCTAACAATCTAACTTAACTTTCTTGTTAAGTTATTGTAAACACAGTCTGATGTTTCTTTATTTCTCTCCCTTCTTATTCCTCCTCATCCATTCTTTCTATAATAGGTGTTTTATTCTTTGCCTTTAGTTGTCATTTGGATGGTCTGCTTTCTTTGCTATGATTTTTTTTTTCTCTGGTGACATCTTTTTAGCCTTAGGTGTGCTTCCCTCTAGAGCAGTCCATTTAAGATATCCTGTAGTGGTGGTTTATGAGAGGCAAACTCTCTTAACTTTCGTTTGTCTGGAAATTGTTTAATCCCTCCATCATATTTAAATGATAATCGTGCTGGATACAATATTCTTGGTTCGAGGCCCTTCTGTTTCATAACGTTAAATATATCATGCCATTCTCTTCTGGCCTGTAAGGTTTCTGTTGAGAAGTCTGATGATAGTCTGATGGGTTTTCCTTTGTAGGTGATCTTTTTTCTCTCTCTAGCTGCCTTTAATACCCTGTCTTTATCTTTGATCTTTGCCATCCTAATTATTATGTGTCTTGGTGTTGTCTTCCTTGGGTCCCTTGTGTTGGGAGATCTATGAGCTTCGGTGGACTGCGAGACTACTTCCTTCCCCAGCGAGGGAAAGTTTTCAGCAATTATTTCTTCAAAGACACTTTCTATCCCTTTTTCTCTCTCTTCTTCCTCTGGTACTCCTATAATGCGAATATTGTTCCGTTTGGATTGGTCACACAGTTCTCTTAATATTCTTTCATTCCTAGAAATCCTTTTATCTCTCTCTTCCTCAGCTGCTCTGTACTCCTGTTCTCTGTTTTCTATTCCATTAACAGTCTCTCGCATCTCATCCATTCTGCTGTTAAGCCCGTCATCGCTTGTCTGATTTCTGTATTGTCTTTCTTCAGTTCCCTCACTTCCTCCCTCAGCTCTTGCACATTTCTCTGTAGGTCCATCAGCATGGTTATGACTTTTATTCTAAATTCTTTTTCAGGGAGGCTGTGCATTTCCATCCCTTCAGACTCCCTCTCTGGGGTTGTCTGGTTGATTTTGGTCTGAACCATATTCCTCTGTCTTTTCATGACTGTATAATTTGGTCACTGATAGTTGCCACGTATGTCAGCTGGGCTCTTTAAGACTTTAAAAAGAGAAGAAAAAAAAAAAAAAGAAAGAGAAAAAAGAAAAAAAAGAAAGAAAAGAAAAAACAAAAACAAAACAAAAAACAAAACAAAACAAAAAAAACAAAAAATGCCCACCGTACGTAGATTCTGTGGGAATGCTCTAGGTGGCGCTATTGCCCCACTATTCAACAGCTGTGACTGTGCCGCTCCGCAGGGCCCTTTATCGCTCTGGCAGGGGTGGGAACGAATAGGAGGCTGTTGATCTCAGTGAGAAGTGTTAAGTATGGCTACGCTTCCTCAGTTGCCAGCTAAGGCGTCTGAAACTCCCCAGGAGTCCCAGCCTGCTGGGCTGAGTGTGCTGGGGCGATCCGGCTCCTCCGCTGGGCTCCTGTCTCTTTAAGACCGCTGAAGAAAGCGCGCGCTTTTTTTTTTTTTTTCCTTCCCGGGAGCCGGCTGCAAGCACCCTGGAGGGTTCCCCGCTCAGATCCTGCCCCTCTGTCTCTCCAATCTCCGCTGCACTGCGCAATGTGGGTCAGCACTCCCCACGCAGATCCCCGGGGCTGGCTACTTCGCGGGGTGCACTTCCACTCCCTCCCGGCTCTGAATCCTCTCCTCCCGCCGGTGCGCTGGGGTGGGGGAGGGCTCGGGTCCCGCCGGGTCGCGGCTCCGTATCTTACCCGCCTCTTGGGGTGCCGAGTCCTCTCGGGTGTAGCTGCACGCTGTGCGCTTTCCTGTGTATTCTCGTCTCTCTTTTAGGAATAGATGTATTTTCGGTGTTTTCGTAGATAAATATAGTGTTGGGAGGAGATTTCTGCCGCCCTGCTCACACCGCCATCTTCCCGGAAGTCTCTCAGATTCTGTTTTCTTTAGCATATAATTTGTTTCCTGTCTATGTAAACCCTTGTGCAATCAACTTCTGTTAATTTTCTTCATAATTTTCTTGTTTTAGTTGTGTTTTGTTCCTAAACCTACATTTATTGGATGTTTAAGAAAGGATCTTTCCACTTCCAAGAAATTACATGTGCTTGTAAATTGTTAAACAAGTATATGATTCAGTGCACAGGAATTTTTCTGACAAAGGAAGAACCACTCTTTAGAGCTTAGTATGTGGAATATTAGGCTGCAGAAGGAGCAATGGTTGATGCCTGAGGGAAAATACATAGGAACACCAGTTACCCAATGGACCCACTGTGGTATTTCACTAATAATTAGCAGCATTCTGTTAAAAAGAGAAATTTAGGAGGCTGGCCCTAGAGAAAGAACAGTTAGAATAATTACTAAGGAATCATGACCAAAATCAAACCTTGTAAGTCACTTACCTCTACACTGAAATATGGTTTTCCTCCATTGGTTTTAAAGACACTAAAGCTGTATTGACAAAACACATCATTTGTCATTTAATTTCATTTGTCTTTAAAATTCAGGCAATCTGCTATCTCCATACTAGAGAAGCATGCTAAGAGAAAAGGAGACAGCCTTGTAGTCAGACGCGACAAGCTCTACATCTCTAACTTCATTTCACTCTAGAAACCTAAAGTCTTTTCTCTCATTTCATTGGCTCAGATGACTTTAGGTCTATCATCCCCATACAGTACTTGTAAGGAAGAGGAGATTGCTGTCAATGGCTTAGAGGTCTAAACTATTCATCTGGAGCTGGAATGGAAGCTGGAGAGTTAATCTCAGTGTCTATTATAATGATGGTAATGACAGTGGGGATGAAGGATAATTGCCGTCAAAATTGATTTAAAAAGTCATTCAATTTAAAGTTAAAATTTAAATCAACAAATGAACTACTGGAAGAAACTTTATACATAAGCAACAAAGGAGAAATTCTATGTGTTAGTCACCAAACCTGCAATTGATACAAAATAATTCACATTCTAGTGGGAGAGACAGATGTATCAGAATCAAAATAAGACATGCCATAATGCAGACTTGCACTGATTGTGATACATACAAAATAAAGAAAGAAGTATTTCTTCCAGGAAGAAAAGTGTGCATAGAGGCTACATTTATAAACTTTGGAGTTTATATGGACATTTTCTATGTTGGTAAGGAAGACATTCTAGGCAGTGGAATTTGAACAAATGCACTAGAAAAATAGGAAATTTAGGTCTCTTGTTCCTTCTGAATCCTCACTGCCTAGAACTATGCCTAAGGCCTAGAAGGCGCTCAATAAGATGTATAAAAAGGACAACATTCACAAAGATAATTGATCATGAAAGAATGTAAAAAGCAAAATAGGAAATTGTGAAGTTGAAGACAGCATGATGAGTAGGCCATATATCATTTTTAAGTAGTTAGTCTTTATTCTGAAGTTGATGAGCAGCCAATTAAGTGTTTTAAGAAGAAAAGCCATAATCAATACTATGCTTTTTGAAGAGCACTCTGGTCATCTATTTGCGTCCAGTAAAAGGTGATGCAAACTTAAGTGAGGAAACAGAACAAGGATGAAAAGAAGGAAATGGCTTAAAAGTTTATTTAGGAGCTAGAATTGGCAGTTCTTTGTAATTAATTTGGTGTCAGATATGGAGCAAACCAGGATGCTATGTAGCGTTCTAGCCTGATTGAATGGATAGTGATGTCATTAAATGAAGTCAGGAATACAGGAGCAGAGCAAATTTCATTTCAGAGGCTTGAATGGAACAATATTTGTGACTTGACTGACTTTGAAGCATCAGTGATAGACACAGCTGAAAATTCTAGAAAGGGCTTATTTGTCCTGTTCTACAATCACTAAAGAGTTCTAGTGTAGAATTTTGGATTTGGGACTCTTTTAGTACTTAGAGTGTAAAGAAAGCTGAGAGAGTAGAATGAGAGGATGGCTTCACATTTAATGTTGAGCCAAGCAAAAACAGACTGTAAGTTAATGGGTCGTTACTATTGTTACCTTCATCAAGAGCATCCTTAAGAATATCCCAGTTAGTTCTGGCCATGTTGGCATTCCACATAGGCTCTACCTCTGTGCATCTGAATCCAGCAGAAGACTAGTTTTCCTTCAAGGAACATTGACAAAGTAGACAGCAGGATGGAGACTTTTACAGATGAAGGTATCCTTGCAATCTGATTGTTTTTCCTGGCAATATGGTGGTGTCTTGTATATTTAAAATGAAAAACAATTCACTGCCAAGAAATACATATACATAGCATATAGTGATATAGTAATATGAAAGAAAGGCTCTAAATTAAGTTACTATTTAGGCAAAAATTATTACAACTGTTAGACTGTTTTACAATAGTTATTATACTATACATTTGGAAAAATCAATCATGAAATATTGTTTTAGGCATATAACAATGAAATTATCATTGAATACAAGGATTCAAAATGTATACAAGAATACAGTATGTAATTATTTTCTGATTATAAAATTATAGATTTTTCTAATTGTTTCCTCTTTATTCTAATGAGTTAATGCTAGATTGTTTCCTCCTATTCCCTGAACCCCACCACAGGGGTTGTGATCTTACCCCTTTCTGACTGGCAAAGTGGAGGAACAAAATCCAGTATGAGAAAAAGAGCATACAAGTAAGACATAATGAGTGAGATGGTGCAAGATGCCTGGTTCACATATTTTAAAGCAGATGATATCATCAAATATGTTCAATCCATTTTCGGACTCTAACCAGTTAGATTAATAATTCTGTCTACACCTGGATTAGATCATAGGTAGATGGAATTGTATAACTGAGGAGTTATACAATGTATAACATAAGCAGAGGTGATCTTAGTGTGGAAAGAGGAAATGGAATTTATTCCTTTAACATTTGCAGAATCATGCGGGTCATCTCATTTGATCCTCCCAAGATCTTGTGAATAGTCTATACACCACAGACTGAAAACTCTGAACTAATCATCATGTTTTTCTAATGAGATTTATTTGTGGATCAGAAATAGATGGCATGTGTTCTCAGAGAAACTAAATACTGTTTTCATTAGCACCCTGGCATTTTTCCGATTATGTGTAATCACAGTTTAAAAAACCATAGATTCTAGTGGCTGAAAAGTACACAGACAATATAACTTTACTATTCCAAGAACACAACAATCAGACAGGTTTTGTGAAACTAAACTAAGTCTAAACTTGAGACTTTTGTTTAGACTGCAGTCCCAATATTGGCATTTCTAGGAGTAGATATAGATTTTGTTGTCCCTGAAATATTTTACCATTTGGAGGAAATTTTCTGAAACAAGAAAAAGCATCTTAAATTTTCATATTTAATTAAAAATGTGACCTTGTGGATGCATGTGAAGTTTCCCCAAGGCCTTGCGAGAGCTCTGAAACTTAAGCTTATGTAGTTTCACAGTAAACCTCCATTTGGATACAGTAAAAAGATGTGAAGCAAGAAGGTGATTGGTTAATGGCATCATTATCATTAGTTAAATATTTGGTAACATTGTACATGGATTCTCCTGTTAAATACTAAACCAAATGTATTTTTTAATCAGCTAGTTCTCAATACTTCCAATGTTTAATTTCATTTGCAAAAAATTCACATGTATCTTTAATTGCAGAGATGATTGGAAAATGTACATGTGTTTATAGGTAGAATATTTGAAACTTCTCTTGATCTCTACAGTCTAATTCAGTGCAGCCTAATCAGAGTGAGTCTCAGGGACATGGAAATAACTACTCATTGTTAAATAAAATGTAGGTAAGATTTTTTTTTTCCCTGTGTTAGAAATGCTTGTGTCCTTTCAGCTTCTGACAATAGTTTTCTAGCTCTTTCAGTTTTTGGGTTGATACATTTAGTACTTAAGTTCAACTTGGGAGATACACAAATGCTTTCTTTATTATTTGTAAGGAAACATCTAGAATCTCAATACACTTGTGATTCTCCAGCTAATAATCTGTGTTATAAAGATGTAGGAAATAGTGATTTGCCTTAAATTCTGTTGCATTTGAGTCCAGTCACCCATTTTACTTCCTTTATCTAGCTAACATAAATTATTTTATTATCCTTTTTAACTAATCATAATGATAACAAATCTTAGTATACAGTTTTATTTGAAGCACAGATTGCTCTCTAAAACATACCATGAATACTTGTATGTACCAATGAATATTTGGCATTTTAAGTTAGTAACTATTTCAAGTGAACAACACACATTCTTGGCAAGAAAGAAAAAAGAAGTGCCTGCTGCTGAGGCATAATTCCTTGGACACAGTGTCAGAATACCCAAGGAAACTCTTGGCAGGGCTATACATTTTCACATTTCTCTATTTGTTCCCTTGGCGTCAAGCCCTTAAACAAACTCAGAGCATTTGCGTGGTGTCTGGGCATAGTTACGTTACTTAAATACAAGTCCCGAAGATGGACAGTATGTGGGAGGAATAAGTAAGATGGGGCTAGGGCAGTGTTGTATTTGATCTCACCAACTTTTCTCGCTATGGTCCTACATGGCTTGCTTCTTTCTTTATTAGGGCCTCCCAGACTGCCATCATATAGAACGGACGGTACACTTCAGCTCTGGCTGAAATGCCCTCTAATATAAACTGAAATTCGTAATTACATTTCCTTTATTAGACCATGTATATAGTCATGACATTGACTATGATTGGATATAAGGTGTTAAAACATCTTGAAAAGCTATGTCTTTGCCTATTTATTATTTCTTCGTATGCTTAGAATTAGCCAATAACCTTGCAAAATGTTCATCAGAGACACATTCACTATCAAGCAACCGTTCCCAGAACTCAGAATCTAGAGGTTTTTCTTTGAATTCTCTCTAGTACAAATGTTTGTACAAGAAAAGAACAGAAATTTTTTTTCTTTTTTCTGAAGCAACAGTGCAATCTAAACAACAAAATGATCTGATAACCATTATCATTCAAATGAATGATGAGCACTGGGCTTCAAAATGGTAAATTTTGCACTGCATCCTTCTTTGAGCTTGTATTTCCATTGTATTTCTACAAATCATTTTCATGGTTTTGAGTATTTTAATCCCTTTTCTCTTCCTTTGTAAAAACATTGTATATAGATCTATATTAATCTTTGAACATTTTCTGTGATCATAAGGCACTACCTGTTAACAGAATTATTCTGATTGAGCTTCATCATAATATTATTGTAGCAGATTTGATCAAAATCAGGTAAGAAACAAAAAATAAACATTTAGTGGAAAGTTGTCTTTTAATGAAATGAATGAGCCTCCTATTTATCTAACAGTGAATATTCTTTATTGCTAGCTAAGAAGATACAAAGATACAAGATTCCTTTTTTGTTTTGTTTCTATAGATGTAAGCAGTGAATAAATTGTTCACATAGTAAAGTAGATGACAATGGAAAGTATATTTGATTTTAGCAATATCAGTTTTTTTAATTATCCCAAAATCACATAATGACTTGTCATCAAAAATTATTTATTCTGATCTATTAACTAACAATTCATTTAAATCTTCCTCAATTTTATGAAAAGCAGAGAATTGGAAACCATCTTATTTACAAAAGGATTGTTTTTCAGTAAGTAAATCTTTCAACTTCTGAGTTTACCAAAAATGTTTATCAAATCTTACCAAATGATAAGTTTACTGCTCCTTTATCATTTAGAGGCAAATTTTTAATCCAATAAGCTCTTAAATGGTAGAAAAATGAAAATTACACCTTTTTCAATACAGCATTTGTGACTAATTTTATGTCACATGCTTTAAGTATATATACCTGAGAAAACATAGGAGATACAGACTTAGCTTGTTCAATGTGTGGGAAAATGATGATCTCTAACGTAGTTAGCAAAGCCAGTCCCTACGGTTAAACTAAATAGCTAAATCAAATTTAATTCAGTCTGAAAATATCTGAATTGATTTTTAAGTTCAAATAAACCTTTTAATATGCATTTGGGGATTATAAAATCTCTCCAAATCGATTGTATGATGCTTTTATAAAAATTAAGTTAAAATTAAAATAATGTTATAACCTATGTATGTACTTTTGCAAAAAGCTTAAAAACAAAAACAAATCTATAGACTTTTTCTGACACTTATTTAGAAATAGGTTAGTATAATATGCACTGATTATTTATTTACAAAGTAAGAATATGACAAAAGGCACATTATTTTAATAATTATTCATGTAAAATTGTTTTAAGAATAAGGTATAAACATTTACACATACCTTGCTTTATTTTTATATACATTATTGTGAAATTTTTCTATCAACTTAATGAGAGAAAAGTATATGTTGCTGATTACATATATGTCTATATATAATTAGTACAACAGATAATTTAGCATTCACTAGTTTAACATAAAAATTGGTACTCGATAAAGATACAATTATGTAAAAAAAAATTGGTACTCTAGTAAACATTTTAGTTACAACTAAAAGAAGAGGCTTCAGTGTTTTGAACTGTTTCCAGCTATTCAGAAGTACTTTTATTTCCAGCTAATGACATGTACCAAGAATGAGTAAAGAGAGTAGCTGGAAGTAATTAAAGTTTGGAAACAATCTTCTTTAACAAACATTAATTTTTATCAATGCTGCCTTTGCATTGTGCTCATCAGACTCTCCCTCGGGAGCAATGTATTCTTTGACTACAGTTGGATAAACTGAATTCATTGAACAAAGATTGCCATTGCTTCTGCTAACCCCCATCACAATGTATATGGTTCTTGAATGCTTAAAAATAAGGCCTCAAATACCCCATATAGAAAACCTGCATTGCTCCCAACAGTGACATGCATAAAACAAAGAATGGAGTGGTCATAGTGGGGTTTCTTGGACTTATTAGTGCCTTGGAGGTTTTAACACCTCTGAGCAGTGGATTCTTATGAAAACTTATGAAAGTTTCATATTCTTATGAAAAAGAGGTAGGAAAGAAGAACCTACATGACATTTGAATATAGTACATGTGGAATTTGTGGATGAAATCAATGAATCTCCTAAACTACCAGCATCTCTGTGTGCTTTGGAAAGTTTCTCTTACCTCCAAGGGTAAATACACCTCACATTGAAAACCACTAAACTAGAGAAGGTCCAATTACTGAGTCATACCACTCTCTTCTCTGTCTAGAATGTATTCCCTCTTATCTGCTGTTAAGTTTTCTTGCCTCCTGGATGCAGCTTTAAGCGCTTCTTTCTCATAATTGTCTTAGGAACTCCATAATAACAATATCAGATAGCAGTTTTTTCTAATTATTTTCTTAGATGTCTAAACCACCCCTGTTAGGAGATGGGAGGGTCTTTATCCTTAGCAACCAAGGAAGCACTTAAAATGTCCAGCATATAAATAGTACTGTGTATACATTTGTTGATTTGTTGATTGAACTCCAGAACAAGTTCCCAAGGCATAGGATTGTCAAACTTTATAAAGAAAGCTTAAAAATCACTTAGCTTAGTTGTTTTCAGCAATCATTCAATCAAGAGAATTAAATTCTTCTTTGACAGAAATAAAAACACTAGCTTTTTCTGAAAACCTCTTAAGATGTTAGAATCTGCCTCTCTTGGAATATCTCCATGACTAACTGAGCACAGATGGCTGACTGATAACTGGAGGTATTCAGAGATAATGCCTAAGATTGTAGAACCATAACCATTTTTTTTTTTTGCTTCCTTACTGACTCACATTGTCGCTTATTCTTCATTTTCCTCTTAAACCAGAGCTACTTATTCACTACATAATTTTTAGAAAAACAACCCTCTTACTATCTTCCCAGCAGTGCTAAACATCTAATTATTGATGAGTAATTAACTGAGTGAATTTTTCTTACTAATTTAAACAGGAATGAATTGTCCATGTTCCAGAATGCTGAGATACACTTGCATCTCTTTAAAGTTCTTTACTTTCCTAGCATTTTTCACCATCATGCTGTTTTTTAAATGTTATAAGTAAAATTATAATAAACCTGTAATGAATGATAATGCTACTTTAATACGAAAGTAACAAAATCAAAAGAATATGTAATGAATGATGATGTTACTTTAAAACTACAGTAACAAAGTCAGCAGGAGGTAGAAAAGCTGATTTAGCACTTTACCTAATGAATCTACAGATATATATATATATATATATATACAGTGATATATACAGATATATATATATATATATATATACACACAGTGACCTATTGCACAGCCCTAAAAAGGAAGGAAATTCTGTCAGCCGTACAGCATGGATGAAGTTGGAGGGCATCATGCTAAGCGAAATAAGCCAGACACAGAAAGACAAATACTGCATGGTATCACTTATATGTGAAATCTAAAGTTGAACTCATAAAATCCAGAGAGTAGAATGGGAGTTGCCAGGGCGTGGTGAGAGTGGAGGAAATGATATGCTGGTGAAGGGTACAGACTTCCTAATGTAGAGACCTAATGTCTGGAGACCTAATGTACCGCATAGTGACTGTGGTTAATAATAATGTATTGTATATTTGAAATTTACTGGGAGTACATCTCAAGTGTTCTCACCACACATACACAAAAAAAGTAACTAGGTAAGGTGACAGGTATGTTAATAGCTTGACTAGTAATTCTTTCACAATATATACATATATATCAAATCATCAGGTTGCACACCATAAATATATATAACTTAAAAAAAATAAGCTCTGATAAGGTAGGTGGGTTTTTTGTTGGTTTGTCGTCAAAACTTCTGTATTACGTGAAGCCAGTGTAAAAATGTTGACCTGCTTGGAACTTGCCAATTTTAATTGGCAGACCACTGGAATACTTGTTTTGACCTTGGTTAATATTATTACCATTTTCCTATTACGCTTATTAGCCCTAAATTCAACCCATATTTCCCATGTTATGTACTAGCATTTCATTAGAGATATGGTAAAATGTCTTGAAAAAGATTAGTGTGCTATTTTTTGTTTCTTTGACTTAAATGAACAGAAAGAAATGAGTTTAGCTTTAATTGATAAGCATGCTGGGTTCTGCTGATCATTGTCTCCTATTCTAGGTTTCCTTTAGAAAAACGTTTTAATAATCTCTTCTAATTTGTTCCTAGAAACCTTCAGAATTTATTACTCATTAATCTATGAAAAACATATTTTTGTTTGTTTCTGAGAATTGGGCTTACTTTTCCCTGACTTTATTTTCCATAACATCTTCTCTGTTCTTTCTGCTTCATCTTAAAACAATGATTTAATGACTTCATCATTACCTCTCTGTGCTTAGAAATACTCTTTGCTTTTCCATATTTTTTATCCATAAAAATCTTCATTATCTGTGATTTTTTTTCTTTCTTTGGTTTTAATATAATTTATTTTGGTATCATTAATCTACAATTATATGTGCAATATTATGGTTATTAAACTACCCCTTCATCAGGTACCCACCACCAACCCCATTACAATCACAGTCCATCACCGTAGTGAGATGCTATAGAATCACTACTTGTCTTCTCTGAGTTGTACAACCCTCCCCGTGCACCCCCAACATTATGTCTGCTAATCGTAATGCCCCCTTTTCCCTGTTATCCCTCCCTTCCCACCCATCTTCCCCAGTCCCTTTCCCTTTGGTAACTATTAGTCCGTTCCTGGGTTCTGTGAGTCTGCTGCTGTTTTGTTCCTTCAGTGTTTTCTTTGTTCTTATACTCCGCATATAAGTGAAATCATTTGATACTTGTCGTTTTCGGCTTGGCTTATTTCACTGAGCATAATACCCTCTAGCTCCATC
Source organism: Smutsia gigantea (assembly GCA_032199065.1). Taxonomy (NCBI): domain Eukaryota; kingdom Metazoa; phylum Chordata; class Mammalia; order Pholidota; family Manidae; genus Smutsia; species Smutsia gigantea. The sequence continues at coordinate 14,813 of JAVSCE010007751.1, forward strand.
CATGTTGTTGCAAATGGTAGGATTTGTTTTCTTCTTATGGCTGAATAATATTCCATTGTGTATATGTACCACTCTTCTTTATCCATTCATCTACTGATGGACACTTAGGTTGCTTCCATTTCTTGGCTATTGTAAATAGTGCTGCAATAAACATAGGGGTGCATCTGTCCTTTTCAAATTGGGCTGCTGCATTCTTAGGGTAAATTCCTAGGAGTGGAATTCCTGGGTCAAATGGTATTTCTATTTTGAGTTTTTTGAGGAACCTCCATACTGCTTTCCACAATGGTTGGACTAATTTGCATTCCCACCAGCAGTGTAGGAGGGTTCCCCTTTCTCCACATCCTCGCCAACATTTGTTGTTGTTTGTGTTTTGGATGTTGGCCATCCTCACTGGTGTGAGGTGATATCTCATTGTGGTTTTAATCGGCATTTCTCTGATGATTAGTGATGTGGAGCATCTTTTCAGGTGCCTGTTGGCCATCTGAATTTCTTCTTTGCAGAAGTGTCTATTCATGTCCTCTG
>JAVSCE010007752.1:0-40769 GCA_032199065.1 Smutsia gigantea
TGACATATAACAATGTATGAATTTAAGTTTACAGTGTAGTAATTTGATACACTTAAATATTGTAAAATGAATACCATCATAGCATTAGCAAAGAACTCTATCACCTCACATAATTGTCCTTTGTCCTTTGTGGTGAGAACATTGAATATCTATTCTCTTAGCAATTTAACTGTACAACACTTATTGTTGACAAGAATCACCAAGGTGTATATTAGATACCCAAAACATATTCCTTTTTTTAAAATTAAAATTTAAATTTTGATGTCATTAATGTACAGTTACATGAGCAACATTATGGTTACTAAACTCCCCCCATTATCAAATCCCCCCCACATACCCCATTACAGTCACTGTCCATCAGCGTAGTGAGATGGTATAGAATCACTACTTGTCTTCTCTGTGTTGCATTGCCTTCTCCGTGTCCCCCACCATATTATGTGTGCTAATCGTAATGTCCCTTTTTCCCCCTTATCCTTCCCTTCCCACCCATCCTCCCCAGTCCCTTTCCCTTTGGTAACTGTTAGTCCATTCTTGGGTTCTGTGAGTCTGCTGCTGTTTTGTTCCTTCAGTTTTTCCTTTGTTCTTATATTCCACAGATGAGTGAAATCATTTGATACTTTGTCTTTCTCCGCCTGGCTTATTTCACTGAGCATAATACCCTCTAGCTCCATCCATGTTGTTGCAAATGGTAGCATTTGTTTTCTTCTTATGGCTGAATAATATTCCATTGTGTATATGTACCACATCTTCTTTATCCAGTCATCTACTGATGGACACTTAGGTTGCATCTATTTCTTGGCTATTGTAAATAGTGCTTCGATCAACATAGGGGTTCATATGTCTTTTTGAAACTGGGATCCTCCATTCTTAGGGTAAATTCCTAGGAGTGGAATTTCTGGGTCAAATGGTATTTCTATTTTGAGTTTTTGGAGGATCCTCCATACTGCTTTCCACAATGGTTGAACTAATTTACATTCCCACCAGCAGTGTAGGAGGGTTCCCCTTTCTCCACATCCTCGCCAACATTTGTTGTTTGTCTTTTGGTAGTTGGCCATCCTCACTGGTGTGAGGTGATATCTCATTGTGTTTTTAATTTGCATTTCCCTGATATTTAATGATGTGGAGCATGTTTTCATGTGCCTGTTGGCCATCTGAATTTCTTCTTTGGAGAAGTGTCTGTTCAGCTCCTCTGCCCATTTTTTAATTGGATTATTTGCTTCTTCTTTGTTGAGGTGCATGAGCTCTTTATATAATTTGGATTTCAACCCTTTATCAGATATATCATTTATGAATATATTCTCCCATACTGTAGGATGCCTTTATGTTCTAGTGATGGTGTTCTTTGTTGTACAAAATCTTTTCTGCTTGATATAGTCTCACTTGTTCATTTTTGCTTTTGTTTCCCTTGCCCGGGGAGATATGTTCGTGATGAAGTTGCTCATGTTTATGTCCAGGAGATTTTTGCGTATGTTTTTTTCTAAGAGTTTTATGGTTTCATGACTTACATACAGGTCTTTGATTCATTTTGAGTTTACTTTTGTGTATGGGGCTAGACAATGATCCAGTTTCATTCTCTTACAAGTAGCTGTCCAGTTTTATCAACACCAGCTGCTGAAGAGGCTGTCATTTCTCCATTGTATATTCATGGCTCCTTTATCGTATATTAATTGACCATATATGCTTGGGTTTATATCTGGGCTCTCCAGTCTGTTCCATTGGTCTATGAGTCTGTTCTTGTGCCAGTACCAAATTATCTTGAGTACTGTGGCTTTGTAGTAGAGCTTGAAGTCAGAGAGTATAATTCCTCCCGCTTTATTCTTCCTTCTCAGGATTGCTTTGGTTATACGGGGTGTTTTGTGGTTCCATATGAATTTTAGAGCTATTTTTTCCAGTTTGTTGAAGAATGCTGTTGGTATTTTGATAGGGATTGCATTGAATCTGTAGATTGCTTTAGGCAGGATGACCATTTGGACAATATTAATTCTTCCTACACAGGAGTATCAGATGAATTTCCATTGTTAGTGTCCTATTTAATTTCTCTTAAGAGTGGCTTGTAGTTTTCAGGGTATAGGTCTTTCACTTCCTTAGTCAGGTTTATTCCTAGGTATTTTATTCTTTTTGATTCAATTGTGAATGGAATTGTTTTCCTGATTTCTCTTTCTGCTAGTTCATCATTAGGGCGTAGGAATGCAACAATTTCTGTGTATTAATTTTGTATCCTGCACCTTTGCTGAATTCAGAATTAGTTCTAGTAGTTTTGGAGTGGAGTCTTTAGGGTTTTTTATGTATAATATCATGTCATCTGCAAATAGTGACAGTTTGACTTCTTCCTTACCAATCTGGATGCCTTTTATTTCTTTCTGTTGTCTGATTGCCATCCTAGGACCTCCAGTACAATGTTGAATAAAAGTGGGGAGAGTGGGCATCAGTGTCTTGCTCCCAATCTTACGTGGAAAGCTTTCAGCTTCTCGTTGTTAAGTATGATGTTGGCTGTGGGATTGTCATATATGGCCTTTATTATGTTGAGGTACTTGCCCTCTATAGCCATTTTGTTGTAAGTTTTTTTTCATGAATGGATGTTGAATTTTGTTGAATGCTTTTTGAGCATCTATGGAGATGATCATGTGGTTTTTGTCCAGGTGTTTGCTGATGTGGTGGATGATGTTGATGGATTTTCGAATGTTGTACCATCCTTGCATCCCTGAGATGAATCCCACTTGATCATGGTATATGATCCTCTTGATGTATTTTTGAATTCAGTTTGCTAATATTTTGTTTAGTATTTTTGCATCTATGTTCATCAGGGGTATTGGTCAGTAATTTTCTTTTGTTTTTGGTGTCTTTGCCTGGTTTTGGTATTAGGGTGATGCTGGCTTCATATAATGAGTTTGGAAGTCTTCCCTCCTCTTCTGTTTTTTGGAAAACTTTAAGGAGAATGGGTATTATGTCTTCCCTAAATGTCTGATAAAATTCAGGGGTGAATTCATCTGGCATATTCTTCTTATAACTTCAAATTTGTATCCTTTGACAAACATTGCCCCATTTTCCCTTGCCCACAGCCCCTGACATATACCTGTGCGTTCTGTTTCTATGAGGTCATATATTTTTAGATTCAGTATATAAGTGATATCATATAGTGTTTGTCTTTCTCTCTCTGACTTATTTCATTTAGCATAATGTCTTGAAGGTCCTGTGGACCTTGTCATAAACGGCAGGATTTCTTTTTTTGTCCTGGCTGCATACTATTTTAGTGTGTGTGTACCTGTATCTCTCATCTTTTTTATCCATTCATTTATAAATACACACAGTGGTTGTTCCCACATCATGACTATTATGAATAATGCCGCAGTGAATATGGGAGTTCAGATACCTCCCTGAGATTGTGAATTCATTTCCTTTGGAAATATATCCAGAGGTCAGATTGCTTGATCATATGGTATTTCTGTTTTCATTTTTTGAGTAATCTCCATACTGTTTTCTACATTGGCTTTACCAGTTTGCATTGCCACCAACAGTGAACCAGGATTCCCTTTTCTTCACATTTCTCTTCAACATTTGTTTTCTTGTGTCTTTTGATGGTAGACATTCTAACAATTGTGAGGCAATTTCTCTTGTCATTTTGATCTGCATTTCCCTGAAGATTAGTGATGTTGAACACCTTAAATTGATGTTGGCATTCATGTAACTGTTCTGGAAATATGTCAATAAGTATCCTTAGCACATTTTCTAAATGAGTTACATTTTCATTTTTGTTTGAGTTCCGTGAGTTCCTTATATGTGTTGAATATTAACTCCTTATCAGTTATGTAGTTTATATTTTCCATAAGTTGTCATTTCATTTTTTAAATTGTTCCTTACAGTGCAGGAGCTTTTAGTTCGAGAGAATCCTACTTGTTTATTTTTGCTTTTGTTGCCTGTGCTTTTGTGTCATATACAAAAAATCATTGGCATGACCAAGAAGAATTTTCCCCCTATGTTTTCTTCTGTGAGTTTTATGGTTTCAGGTCTTATGTTTAATTTTTTACTTTCTTGGGTATTTGGGGTCTTTTGTAATTCTATGCATATTTTAGAATCGTTTTTTCTATTTTTGTGAAAAATACCATTGGAATTTTGATAGGGATTGTATTGAATCTGTAGATTGTTTTGGGTAATAAAGACATTTTAATAGTATTAATTCTTCCAACTCATCAACATAGGATATCGTTCCATTTGCCTGTGCGCCTTTCAGTTTCTTTCATCAGTGTCTTAGTTCTCAGTGTCTAGATATTTTACCTCCTTGGTTGAATTTATTCCTAGGTAGTTTATTCTTTTTGATGGTATTGTAAATGGGGTTGTTTTCTTAATTTCTTTTTTAGTGTATATAAACATGACTGATTTTGTATATTGATTTTGTATTCTTCAACTTTACTGAATTAGTCTCTCAGTTCTACAGTTTTGTGGGATCGCTTGTTGTGTGGTATTTGAGCCAGGAAATGTGGCTGTGGCTGGATCTGCCGTGGGGTCCAATGGCTTTGGAGCTGCTACCAGGGGTCTGGGCAGTTGTGAAACCTCTCAGAGAGGCCTTCAGAACCTTGGTCTGTAGGGCTGGCACTGGGACAATTGTCTGCTTCAGGGTCCACAGTTGGGTCTGCAGAAGGTGTACTTGCTACCAGGTTCAGGGAAAAGTTTGACAAATGCTGGTGATGCCGGCGTTCTTGTTCACGAAGCCGAGGAATGAGATTAGCAAACAGTCAAGGTAGGAGAGCAAGGTGCAGGCTTTTATTTAGAAATAAATTGAAAGGACAGAGCTCCTGGCTCATGCCAGGAGGGGCAAGACAGTCCGGTGTGGTGCATTGTCTATGGGTTTCATAGGCAGATGAAGATTTTTTGAGAACATGAAAAAAAGTTCAGGGTTGCAGACCTGCTAAGTGGTGTCTGAACACCCAGAATTAATGTAAAATGAGGAATTTCTAGCCCCATCTCTCTCTCTGGGATACTGGCACCTTGGTCTAGGAGCATAAGAAAAGGCGGCTTGCCCAGCCCCCAAGGTGGGCTGAGGTATTGTCTGTTTGCTGAAGAGTAAGTTAAGAATCCTGCTTCCCAAACTTCCTGGTGTTAAAATGCAATCTTATCTTTAAGGTGGAATCTTTGCTGCCTTTTAATATGTTGTTTACAGCTGGGTCTGCATGCTAAATTAGTTGCCCAGTTTGTAAAACCACCCCATCAGATCTGAAAGAGGAAAGACAGCACATAGGCCTGGGCCTTTTAGCACGCTAAAGTCAATCTTACACATGAGTACAAATGATTAGCATAATAAAAACATGTGCTACTCTTCTTTGTCTGGGGAACATTAACTGATCTTACTGATGAATGACCCTAGAGCTTAATGTTTAACACAGAGTTTTGGTAGGGGCTTTCCTTGCATGTAGTTACATTGCTCTGACTGCAAATATTCTGCCTTGCTTTTTCCGGAGGCGCTCCCCCTACTCTGACTACACCCCCAGTACCTGTCTCACTGAATCCCTGCAAGGGCTCCTGTCAAGTCCCAGCACTTCCCTAGGAGGACAGGACTGACCTCAAACTGCAGCTGAGAGAGGCTGGAACCAAGTCCCAGACTGCTTCTGATCCCTTGCATGCACTGAGGTGTGTAGACCCGGATAGGGACATAGGTGTGCCTCCTGTTGCATTCCTGGTCATGCAGCACTGCCCCTTGATTGAGGCTGAGTTGTGCTGCAGACAGGTCACAAAAGGACATTTCAGTGTCCACAGGTAGACTGATTTCAGCAAGACTGCCTTTAGGGACACAGAGGAAAATGTCTCCCACTGGGTTCCTGGGCTGGTGGGATGGCTCCTGAACTGTGGTTGAGAGGGGCTGTAGCCAAGTCACAGGGATAATTTGGATTCTGCATTTGGGCTGAGGTCCGCCAGCGTGCCTGAGAGTACTGATGGGCATGTGTCCCCCTCAGGTCCTTGGGCACACAGACCTGCTGTCAGCTGCAGCTGCCTAGGGCTGACGCCAAGTCACCAGCTGCCGGGTCAGCTCATGCTGTGCTGGGAAGATGTCCTGCAGCCATTCTCGCCTGTGTCACAAGACCCACAGACCCTCACCCCACACCCATGACCAGGAATAAAAGCAGTCTGGGATTTTCAAAAGAGGAAGATAAGCCAGTCTGGTTCTTGTGTCACTGGTGGAATCCTTTAGAATAGTAATTAGCAATCCTAATTGTTGCTTCCTCTCATACACAGATGTGGCATCAGAATATTCATTGTGTGTTCTTTTGGGACACAGCCCTGATACATTGATTGGTATAACTTCTTCCCTGCAGCCACCCCCTGTTGTAAAAAAGTATTTAAGGTGATCGCAAACAAAGGGGCTTTGGAGCAGTTTATCAGAACATGCTTCTGGGCTGCTCTCAGGACATGGTCTTCAGTAGGTGCTGAGTAAACTTAAAAACAGTGGTCATGTTGATTTCAATTGACAAGATTAATGAATCTGCCTTGAAGGAGGGCACCGCCTGACAAGCCACTCTGAATAGACCAAAAGAACTAGGGTGTGTATAGTGGTGAAAATCCCACTCAAGGGCAGAACTTCAGACCCGATTCAGTTTTAGCTAACTAGGTAATTATACTGGTATTCTACACTGATAGCGATGTACAGTCTTCAGCAAGTTGATATCTCCAGGGAGGAGAGAGGAGGCCGTGTTCTGAACTCTACTTCAACTGGGCACTCAGTCCCTTCAGACTGGCCTCTTTTCTCCAGGCTCTGTGCACATTGTCCCAGAGCCACAAGGTGGCAGTGTGAACCTCATCATCCTCATTCAAACCAACTGAAGCCAATGGCTTCCCAGTGCACGCTCACCCTGCCCATGCCCCTCACACTCGTGCTGGGAGCAGTCCGAGAGGTTCCTTCTACTCTCCACCCTCCATCCCAGTCTCCTCTGTCTTCTGCCCTTCCCTGTGCTCTCTTCTACTCATCACTGGCATGGAAACAGAGGCTCTGTGACATCTCCAGTGAGCTCATTGTCTTCTGCTCTTCCTAATTTTACTAGGTAGCTGGCCCCACACAGTAAAATGCTAGGAGTGCCAGGACCATGTCATCTCAATGTACCACCATAATCCTGAGCTCATCCATCTCCAGGTAAGACAAATTCTTTTAGGGAAATGGCAAAAAGCAAACAAAACCATAACCAACCAAAGAAAAGTTTTCCTTAAGGACCAAGGAGCCATTAATTAGCTAATCTAAAAACTCCTCAACAGGAGACTAGATTGTCAGTTGGGTTTCTGTATTTGGCCTCTGGGAAGAAATGAGGACCTGAAAGCAGTGGCAATGAAATTAACCCCCCACCCCCCGGAATGAATCCAGCTTCGCCAGATCCTCGCTCCAGGATGAACATGTTTGGAAGCATCACAGACTTGGTTGTGGGTCAGGCCTCTGTGAGCATTACAGTTCAGACACTGGGACTACCCTTTCACCCTGTCTTTTTTGGGGTAGTGTATCTGGCTCTGAAGTCTTTTATGTTCCCTGCAGTAACATGGGGAGAGGGAAAGAGGCTTACTGCACATACTGTGTCATTGAATAACATGTCTGAGAGCAATAGTTTGCCATCTTTTGAAGTTAGATTTGATTTTTCCTATTCTTACTACTGTTCTTCCTGGCCACTCCAAATATGTTGTACCAAATTGAAATTAACTTTCAGTGGGATTGAATTTTTAAATATATTTACGACTCATTTTCAGACTGTGACATCCACCTTGAGGTAACATCATATTTTAGGTTTTCTTAGGTTGGAGAGATGAGTCCCTAAATCAGAATAAGTTGGGCAGAGAAAAAATTTTGATTGAGGCAACTGCCTAGGCCTGATGATGGAGACAGTCCTCCCCGCATTTTAAAAGATATTTTTATTTTAGGCTTACAACAAAATTGAGAAAAGACACAGATATTTCCCATATACCCCCTGTCCCAACACATGTAGAACTTCCCCCACCAATGTGGTACATTTTGATGAATCTATGTGGATATGTTATCATCACCAAAGGCCATAGTTACCTTATAATTCACTCTTTGTGTTGTACATTCAGTGGGTTTGGACAAATGTACAGTGGCATACATCCATCATTACTGCATCACACAGAGTATTTTCACTGGCCGACGATCCTCTGTGTGGCACCCATTCACCCCTTCTATCCCCACAAACTCCTGGCGACCACTGATCCCTTCATTGTCTCCACAGTTTTGCCTTTTCCAGAAAGTTGTATATTTGGAATCACACAATCTTTTCATAGGGTTTATTTTACTTAGTATCATGGATTGATAGCTCACTTCTTTTTAGTGCTGAATAATATGCTATTGTTTGTATGTAACACAATTTATCTTTTCACTATCTGAAGGGCATATTGGTTGCATCCAAGTTTTGGCAGTTATGAAAAGGATATAAAAATCTGTGTGCAGGTTTTGTGTTGATATAAGTGTTTAACTCCTTTGGGTAAATGCTGAAGAGTGTCTTTGCTTAATTTTTAACTTTGTAACAAATCACCAAACTATCTTGTAAAGTGGCTGTACCATTCTTCATTTCCACCAGCAGGGAATGAAGTCCCTGTTACTCCGCACTTTTGCCAGCCTTTGGTGTCATCGGTGTTCTGGATGTTGGCCATTCTGAAAGGGAGTTTAGTGGTATCTCATTGCTGTTTTAATTTGCATTTCCATGATGGCATAATATGTGGAGCATCTTTTTATGTGCTTATTATTTTCCATCTATATACCTTATTTGGTGAGGTATCTGGTAAGTTTTTTGGGCCATTTTTAAAATAAGATTTTTTTTGTTACTGTTGAATTTTAAAAGTTCTTTATATATTTTGGATACCAGATACTAACAGTTTTTATTATGAATGGATGTTGGATTTTGTCAAATGTTTTTTTCTTCATCTATTGATATGATTACATGATATTTCTTTTTTTAGATTCTTGATATATGATGGATTACATTAATTGATATTTAAATGCTAAACCAAACTTGCATACTTGTGATAAATCCACAGTGGTTGTAATATATAATCTGTGCATCATTGGATTCAATTTGCTGAGTATTTTGTTGAGGATTTTCTATCTATGTTTATGAGAGGTATTGGTCAATTGTTTTCTTTTCTTATAATGTCCTTGTCTCATTTTGGTGTTATAGTATTATTGGCCTTCTAGAATGAGTTAGGAAGAATTCCCTCTGCTCCTGTCCTCTGAAAGAGATTGTAGAGAATTGATACATTTTTTTCCTCATTTGCTTGGTAATATCCACCAGTGAACCCATCTTGGCCTAGTGCTTTCTATATTTGAGTTATTAATTATTGATTATTGATTCTGTTTCTTAAATGGATATGGACATATTCAAATTGTCTATTTCTTCTTGTGTAAGTTTTTGTAGATTATTTCTTTCTAAGTGTTGGTCCACCTCATGCAAGGTAACTGATTGTTAGTACGTTTGATAAAATACACATTCTTCTCAAGCATATATGGTATATTCTCTTGGATGGATCATATGTTAGGTCACAAAATAAGTTTTAACAGATTTAAAATAATGAAAATAATACCAAGTATCTTTTAGCATGAAATCAAGAATCAATAATAGAAGGAAAGCTGGAAATTCACAGATATGTGAAAATTAAACAACGAAGTCCTTGTCAACCAGTAGGTCAAAAAAGAAATCAAAAAGAAAATTAAGTAAAAATCTTGAATGAAATGAAATGGAACTACAATGTACCAAAAGTTAGCTCTAAAAGCGATGTAGCTAACGTTGTTCTAAAAGGGAAAATGCCTACATTAAGAAAAAGGAAACATCTCAAATAACCTAAATTTGCAACTCAAGGACCTAGAAAAAGAACAAATTAAGCTAAAAATTAACAGAAGGAAATAACAATGATCAGAGTAAAAATAAATGTGGTACCAGAAAAACAATAAAAAAGATAAATGAAACTGTAATCTAATTCTTTTAAAAGATTAACAAAATTGACAAATGTTAAGCTAGACTAAGAGGCGACAAGACTCAAATAAAATCAGGAATGAAAAAGGTGACATTAAAACTTTTACTACAGAATTAGAAAGGATCATTAACCTCTAGTATGTGCAATTATACACCAAAATTTGGACAACCTAGAAGACATGGATAAATTCCTAGAAAGATTCATCCTACCAAAATTGAATTTTTAAGAAGTACAAAATATGAACAACACAATAACTAGTAAAGAGTTTGAACCAATAATAAGAAAGAAAAACCCAGGGCCTGATTGCTTTATTGGTAAATTCTACTAAACATATCAGGAACAATTAACGCCAATCCCTCTTAAATTCTTCTAAAAAGTTGAAGCGGAGGGATTTTACAAGACCATTGCCATGACACCAAAGCCAGATAAGGACAGTGCAAAAGTAAGGGAAATTACAGACAATATCACTGATGAACAAAGATGCAAAAGTCCTCAACAAAATATCTAACTGAATTTGACAGCACATTAAAGGATCAGACACCATGATCAAGTGAGACGTGTGCCTGGTATGCAATAATGGTTTAACATATACAAATCAGTACATGTGATACACCACATTTACAGACTGTAGGATAAAAACCATATATCATCTCAGTAGATGAAGAGAAAGCACTTGACAAAATACAACATCCATTTATAATAAAAATTCTCAACAAATTAGGTATAGGAGGAATGCTCCTCAACATAAGGGACCATATATGACAAGGCGACAAGCTAACATCATATTCAACAGTGAAGGCTAAAAACTTCCTCTAAGATCAGGAAGAAAATAAGGATTTTTACTCTCCTCACTTTAATTCAACATAGTAATAGAATACCGACCTAGAGTAGTTAGGCAAGAAAAAGAATTAAAAGCCATCCGAATCAGAAAGAAAGGTAAAATTTCCTCTGCAGTCGACATATAGAAACCTCTAAAGACTCTACTAAAAAAGTTTTATAATTAACAAATTCATTAACGTTGCAGGATACAAAATCAGCATTCAAAAATTAGTTGCCTTTCTATACAGTTACAATGAACTATCTACAAGAGAAATTAAGAAAACAATCCCAATTACAACATCAAAAGAATAAAATACTTCACAATAAATGTGATTAAGAGGATGAAAGATCTGTACCCTGAAAACTGTAAGGTATTGATGAAAGAAATTGAAAAGCACACAAATACTTGGAATGATATTTTTTATATTTGTGAACTGGAAGATACTGTTAAAATGTTCATACATCCTAAAGCAATCTACAGATTCAATGAGATCCTTATCAAAATTTCAATGTAATTTTTCATGTAATATTAAAAAAATAATTCTTTTTGGTTATGACATCAAAAGCCCAGGCAGCAAAAGCAAAAATAAACAAGTGGGACTATATCAAACTAAATAGCTTCTGTAAAGCAAAGGAAACCATTAACAAAATGAAAAGGTAACCTTTCATGGTAGAAAATAAAATTAGTTTTATCTATATGAAAATTAGTTAATATCTAAAATCTATAAGGAACTCATACAATTCAATTTAAAAAACCCAAATAATCTGATTAAAAAATGGCCAAAGGATCTGAATAGACATTTTTCTAAAGAAGACATAAAAATAGTCCACAGGTATATGGAAAGATGTTCAGTATCATTAATCATCAGGGAAATACAAAGCAAAATCTCACACCCATTAGGATGGTTTTATCAAACAGATAAGGGAAAAATGTGTTGGTAAGGATGTGGAGAACTCTGTTGATGGAGATGTAAAATGGTAGAGCTATTATGGAAAAGGAATTTCCTCAGGAAATTAAATATAGAACTATATAATCCAGCAATCCTGCTGTTGGGTATGTATCTGAAAGAAACCAGATCACTATCTGGATGGGATATCTGCATTCCTATGTTCACTGCAGCAGTATGCACAGAGCCAAGATATGGAAACAGTCCAAATGACAGCTGGAGGATGAAGAAGCTTAAATACACACACAAACACGTGTAGGGATAGTATTCAGATGTGAGAAAGAAGGGAATGCCACCATTTACAACAGCATGGATGAACGTGAAGCAGATTATTCTGTGAAATGAGCTAGACATAGAAAGACCAATACTGTGTGATCTCACTTATTTGTGGAATCCAAAAATTAAAGAAATTGAACTAGAGAAATAGAGCATAGAATGTTGGTTATGAGCATCTGGTGGGTGGGGAGGCTGGGAGATGCTGGTCAACGGCTCCAAGCTTTCAGTTATGAGTTCTGGGCATCTAATGTACGGTATGCTGACTAGTTAATAATCCTTACTGTATGTGTGAAACTTTCTAAAAGAATAGGGCTTAAACATTTTCAGCACATATACAGAAAAGGTACCTGTGGAGTGATACATGGATTAATTAATCTGAATGTGGTAATCAAGCCACACTTAGTACATAAATAAAATCATTGTACACCTTAGATATATATAATTTTATTTGTCAGTTAAACCTCAATAAAACTGGAAAATAATAAAGTAAAATTTGTCTGAAAAAAATGAATTCAGCAGTGTGTTCACTCTTTGAAATACTACTTCTCATCGGCATCAATGATAACTTATCTTGATTTTTCTCTTGATTTCCCAGAATGTTCCCATCTTCGGGCTATACTTCCTTTATCTAATTTTGAGTTCATTTCCCTCTATTTGGCCATTAAACATTAATGTTCTGAAACCTAACTTCCAAACTGCCATACCTTTTAATGCTAAACTGTCTCCTAGGTCATTTTATTCTCAACAAATTTGGTTACCACTTATTTGTCAATGATAATATCAAATTACAAATGACATCTTCAAAGGTCCAAATGAGAACCGATCTGACTGGTAGATGATATTTTTACTTGGATGCTCCAAAGGCACCTCAAACTCATCTCAAACACTGATCTCATGAATTTCCCAAACGTGAGTCTCTGCTTTTGTTGCTAAGAAAATGAGATTCCCATTCATGGGAACTACTTGATTATCCTAGAAGCAGACCCATAATCAAGCACTTACGCACAGGTAGTTTAGTTGGTAGGTGGAAGAGCCTGTGGTCAGAGAGTGGGGGAAATGACAGATAAGGGAAGAATGGCTGAGTATTAATCCTAAAACATCTCTAGAAGCTAGAGTAGAAAATTCATCTCAGAAGCATCCTACCTGAGAGGTAAAGATATTTGTGTACCAATTCCTGAGAGTCACCAGTTAAGGAATTTTCCCAAGGGGCTTTCATTCCTCAGCATGTATAGTTTAAAGCAGAAACAGCAAAAGCAGACTTTTGTGATCAAAAGAAGCCTTCAGGCAAAGAAATGTGAGTTGACTGTTGGCAGTCAGACTGGCATGCACTGAAGTAATAAGGGTGAGGGTACACTGTATGCCCCTGAGAGCATCTGTGACAATCTTTAACCCCAGACATCCATTACCAATCTTTAAATATATGCTGACTATTTTTCCTCTTAGATATAGCATGAGAATTTCCGTCCATTCCCACTGTTACCTCACCTCTGTACTGCCAGTGCCCCTTTTTAGAACAAATGTATTGGCCTTATAACTGGCTCTTCACTTGCCCTTGTTCTCCTCTAACTCTTCTTTACTGTAGCCAGAGTTAATTTTTCAAAAATGCACATGAACTCATGTCATATTCTATTCCTTGTGTCCCAAGTGCTCTTTCCACCCTCAACTCCCTTTCCCTAGATAATTTATTCATTTTTGAAATTTCAACTCAAGCTGAACTCAGGCTTTCTCATGATTGTCTCCTGTGCTGTGACGGGGACAGAGCTCCCCACTCCCTCTCTATTGAATATGTTAGAGCTTTATGCACCTCTTTATAACACTTACTGAAGTTTTAATTTGCTGTTTATTTATTTGGCTATTTTAATTATGATTTAGTATTTTCACTACAGGGCTGTGAAGCCCTACAAGAGTACGCTGCATCCAGTGCAGCTCATCATTATGTCCCTAGTGCATAGCACAGATCCCTGCACAGAGCAGATGCTCAACAAATAGATATTAAAAAAACAACTGAGTGAAAGTAGTAAAGGAGTCTCTTAATTTGCCTCTACAATATTTTCTGTTTGGTCTCAAATTTCCAAATATTGGTGAGAATTTTTTGAAATCAGGACTCATGCACTTAAGAAGTAAATCGGTCTAACCACATTTCAGAAAAGTCTGGTAATATCTATCAAATTTGAATGGTGTTGCTCTTTGAGAAGTCCCATTTGTTTTAAAAAAATATTTTTATTAAGGTATTATTGATATACACTCTTATGAAGGTTTCACATGAAAAAGCAATGTGGTTACTACATTTACCCATATTATCAAGTCCCCACCCATACCCCAAGGCAGTCACTGTCCATCAGTGTAGTAAGATGCCACAGATTCACTGTTTGCCTTCTCTGTGCTACACTGTTTTCCCCGTGATCCCCCCACACCATGTGTACTAAACACAATACCCCTCAGTCCCCTTCTCCCACCCTCTCCACCCGCCCTCCCACACCCCTCCCTTTTGGTAACCACTAGTTCCTCCTTGGAGTCTCAGAGTCTGCTGCTATGTTGTTCCTTCCGTTTTGCTTCATTCTTATATGGCAGAAAGAGGGGAATCATTTGGCACTTGTCTTTCTCTGCCTGGATGAGAAGTCCCATTTCTTGATATGTCAGAGGGAAAATCCTGCTTACACAGGAAAGGAATTCAAACTCACATCTAAGAGAAGAATATCAGCCACAGAAAGGATAAAATTTTGCCCATTCTAGAATGAAGGAATTTGATGTAATCCGTTAATTACACATTGTTGGACGATGTGTAGGACACAGCAACTTGGTGGGCTTAGCACTGGGTTCTCGTTGAGGCTGCCTCTTACTAGCTCAGTGGCTTCACCAGCATGGATAAATGAGTGCCTTTATTCTGTGGCTTATGCATAGCCTCCATCCCTGCCATTCTCTGCACGTGCCCTTTGTATAAGCACTGAAGTCAAGGAGGTCATAGCTGCTGACATCTCCTGGATGACATGTTCTTTCTACTTGCTGCTCAATGTCTCTACTGTAGAGGATCCTCTCTGATGGACCTTGATTTTCCTGTCTGATTCCTGTTTGACCCCGACCACTCAGTGAAATTTTTCAACAGTCACTAGTCTGTGTGTCCTTTTATTGTGTAGTGGGCCATTTCTCCCACTATACATAACAAGACAACTAAGTGGATTTCCCCCAGCTCTTCGTTTTGTGAGGACTTATTCCCCCACCACCCTCTATGGCCACCCCTGAGAGGGGCTGTAGTGCAGAAGTAGTACATTTTTTCCCCTTTAAACTAGTATATACCAAGTCAATCTCTCTGTCAGTTAAGCCTGAGTTGTTTTCCTGCTTTGTCAATGCATTTATGAAACCTCACTCCCCACCATGAACTACAGGCATGGACTGAGACAGAGATGTCGGTGTCATAAAGACGGGCCTGTGTCTTAAGGAGATGCTTCTTAATGTGTTAAATGATTTGCAATTCTATAACTGGCAGCAAACTTAATATGAAGTAGAATTTAAGATGGGTGAGAAAAATTTGGTCAATAATTATAGGCAATTACAAATACAGGCACTTATACCTTTATAACAATCAACACAATGTTTTATTAAGAATCACTAATTCTTATTCCTTTTTCTTCTGTATATGAAATTGTCACAAACATTCCTTGAGCTCTGCAGATGAAAATCAGTGTAGAAGTTATCACGCTTTAAACCTACTGTTGGAGTTTCTTTGGATGAAGTTCTAAATGTTCATATTTTCTTCCAATATACTGTAGCTTTCAGGCAATTGCCCAGCTCTTTGTTTCTTATGTGAAATAGAATAGAGAGAAGCACTTCTTTTCCAGAACTCAAAAATCCTGCCTTTCAAGCTCAGAAAATATTCTCAACCCAGATTCTTCATGAAACAAAACCCAGTTGCTGTGGCAGCTGACTTTATGGAGGAATTGACTTCTTGAAGGCTACAAACTAAAATTCTGTAAAAATTACATTTCATACTATGATTCTTTTTAAATATGTTTTGAAGAGCCATGTTTGAAAAAAAATGGCAACAGAACACAGTAGAAGTTGTAACTAAAGTAGAAATGTTAAGTGACTGTTTTATAGAATCAGTATTAAGGATGCTTATGGCAGTATAAACACAGTCTCACAGAAGTAACACTAAACCACATGGAGTACCAGAAGCTGCTGTTCAAACGGGATTTACCCCAAAGAGGGCTATGCCCTGAGTAAATCTGGTTCTTAGGTTTAGCTCTTATATTTGCTATATTCTAAGTTAGTAATACCTTTAAATTCCTAATCGTTGTCTTGTACACCCTAAAAAATCACTGCTGTCCAGCCAAGTCTATTATTCTGTTTCCTCAAAGTCCAGTCACATGCTACACTCTGGCAAGGCAACTTCCTTCAAACGCGAATCTTCTTTATCAATCAATGTGTGTCAGTGGAGAACTATTGGTTTACAGTGTTAATCCCCAAAGCAATCTATGATTTCCATTACATGTGTATTAGTTAATTTAACTCAGCAGTGCACAGCATGCTTCTGCCTTCTCTTTAGAGACTGGCTCACATACATAAAATTTAATTTACTTGATATTAACTTCAACACAGTTGAATTCACTTGTTAAAACATTCTTAAATAACATTACTCTATCTTGTTTAGGATGATAATGGGCCCTCATTATAGTAGTTTCTTAATAAAAGTTAATGAATTTGTAGACAAATATATCACTCACGTCTTATTAAGATAAGTTGTGGTTGAGAGACGGAATCTGGCTCTTTGTAGTTTATGAATACCTTGTGCAGTCCTGAAGATTTTCCTCAGAGCAGCCTTCATCTCCTTGTTCCTGAGACTATATATTAGCGGATTGCACAGAGGTGTTATCACAGAATAAAACAAAGTAATAATCTTTTGCATTTCCGCTGGGTGTCCCGATGCGGGTCTAACGTACATCACCATAACAGAGCCAAAGAACAGGATCACCACAGCCAGGTGAGAAGCACAAGTGGAGAAAGCCTTGCGTTTGCCCGCTGCTGAGGGCAGCTGTAGCACAGCCAGAATCACCAGAGCGTAGGAGCAAAGGATAAAGAGGAAGGGGCAGATCATGGAAACAGAACTGAAGGTGGAGTAAATGAACTGTGTGGTGGTGTCATCGGAGCAGGACAACATCATCAGTGGAACAGGATCACACACGAAATGGTTGATGGTGTTTGGGCCACAGTAGGGCAGCTGAGAAATGAGGACAACTGGGGTTAGGAAGAGGGTGAACCCACACGACCACCCAAAGACCACGAGGCCCGTGCACAGCTGTCTGGTCATGATGCGCGGGTAATGCAGAGGGCGGCAGACGGCAAGGTACCTGTCAAAGGCCATGATGCACAGGAAGAAGCCCTCGTCGCACCCGAAAGAGAAGAAGAAGTAGAACTGCACAAAACAGCTCCCAAAGGAGATGGACTTGCTTGTGGACAGGAAGTTGGCCAACATGTTGGGGACGGTGGTGGTGACATAACATATTTCCAGGAGAGAGAAATTCCCCAAGAGGAGGTACATGGGGGTGTGAAGGCGCCGGTCCCACCGCACAGCGCAGGCAATGGCCGCATTCCCCGTCAGGGTCAGGGTGTAGGCCACTGAGAAGAGCCCGAAGTAGAGGAGCTGTACTTCGGGGCCGGAGGGAAAGCCCATGAGGATGAAGTGGCTGACGGCGTGGGTGGTTTCTCTGCGGGACACATTCATTAGTTCGGAGGGCGTGGAGATGACGCTGGCTACTGCACTCTAGAGGAGTTTGCTGGTTCTTCCTGCAAACACCAAATGTGTTTTTGCATAAAGTGATACAGAATGAGGTTTCTGTTAAAACAGCAAATTCCCCAAGAGTTATGATTTCATTTTGATAAGATGCAAAAAATAAAATAAAAACATGGTTTGTTGTAATCTCTAAATTAGATCAGGAACAGGATTTACATATAAAGAGTGGAAAAGTTGTAATTTTGAATATGTCACTTAACCTTTATTTGCTAACCTAATCTACGTACCATGTGTAGTGTATTGTGCATGCAAATCAGTGTATGTGAAATTTTTAAAGCATTCAGTAAAACTAATTTATCATAATTAGCAATAGTGATAGTAATACCAAATGGAGCACTGCTTAAGTATCACGTTGGAAAAGGTGGTGTCTCACTGAGGAACAGTGAAGGCACAGGGGAAGTGTTCCTCTTTGTGCTTGTTTATTCTACTGCAAAGTGATGACTCAAAGGGCCTCTGTGGTTCCAGCACAGATGCATATGACATGACCACACATGTTTGGGGTGTAGGAAATGTTTCTCTCTCTCCAGCCGGTGGCTTCAGCTCCGGAGCATGGGGAAGAGCCCTGCACTTTGGCATCCAAATGTCCCTGGTTGAAAACTTTGATGCCCTCTCTTGTGAACGTGAGAACTAGGTAGGCCATTTGCATCACCTGACCTTAGGGAGCGCCACTGCTCTGAGTGACTGAACTATTGATGGGATGAGAGTTGGCCAATTTTTCCAAAAAAGTGGTAAAGTTGATTTGCATGTTTAGATTTGCATGTGTGGTGTTCTAGATTGCTTTGATAGCTGCTTTCTGTGTTTGAAGTGTTTTCGTTTTTACACTTACCTCTGGTACATTTGTGCCCATTCAAGGCATTTTCTATTTACATGGAATATCTTGCTTCCCTCCCTCCTGCTCCTGTCCTTTCTCCAGTTTGTTGTTACTGAATCAAAGCTTAATTTTTCTATGTCTTGTCTCCTTAAAAGCCTACTCATGGCTATCACCACATTTGGCATTAAGTGGGAAGACTGCTGTTTATAATCTTATTGCCCATGAGACTATGTGGACTGCACCTTTTCTGAATGGAACCTAGTAGTTCAGTCTGTTTCCCATACCAATCATATCATCTCCAGTGGCCATTTGGAGCAGGTCCCAGATTTCTCAAATTATATGAGGGGAATTTTTTGGTTCGTGTTTGTATTTTGTGTTTTTTTTTTGGCCTGTAAGACAAAGATTCTCTCTTGATTTGTTGTGATTGTATAGTAAATACTTTTTTCAAAAGGATTATTTAGTATTTTTATTCTGAATAGTTGTATAACTTTCTCCACTGGCGTTGCTATATAGAATGTGGGCAATAATAAATGTTATCTTTTCTGGAAACAGAAAACTGTAGAGTTAGTGAATCTTGGAAATTCATTAGAAATGCAGAACAGAGTGCCTTTATCTCATGAACATTTAAATTGTACTTCAGTACAAATAGCACAGAATACACAGATGCAAAGAGAAAAAAAGCATAATATTACTATTAATGTAAGAGGCAGCTGGTATGAGTACATTTCAATAATATCATACTTGTGGGATGCCCACAAGTTATTCTGATGTTTCTTTTATTGATGAAAAAGCTCATTTAATTGCCACACAAGTCTTAGTGGTTATCTTCATAACTGAATTTGACTGAATTTTTAAAACTCACTTTATTTTTGTCTGTTATTCTCTGGCCTGTGTCCTGATATGTTGGTGCCCTACTCTAAGCTATCTTAATTAGTCATTTTCACTGACCTTGGGACCCCCTGGTAAATCAAATCAGTATTAATACTCACACATCTGGGTTTTCTGAACAGTATTTCTTGGGTACACAAACTTTAAAGAGTCACAATCCAAAGATGGTATAAATGCAAGAAACAGAAAGCACACAGACGCTGAATGGTTTCTCATTTAAGGGCGAGTTATTCGCCAAGAAACCAAGTCATATTAAATTAGTGAGACAGATTGCACTGTATGGGTTGGAGAGATATGATATTAGAGTGGAATAAGAACTTTGTCATTTTTGTCTATTTGAACAAGCAACAAAATTCTCCATGATATCGATAATAAATCTATCCCCAGTAATTTATCGGTTAAACATTTTCATACAAACTCCCCAGACCTCTTGTGTACAATACTCATTAACACTTCCAAGACCTGAGGACATAAGAGAAAGATTAATATTTTGAAACTTTGTCTCTGAATTTTATTCTGATCAGATACTTACATTTTCAGAGCAAGAAGAAAGCATTTGCCAGTAAATCCACTTATGTAGAAAACTAAGCATTTCCAATAGGTCATGCAGAGTGTTAGTTCTGTGGATCTATGTGGAGAAGAAAGGTCTAAGAGGGGGAAGAAAACATTACCCCAGAGCAAAAAGCATGTGAGGGACTTGTGAAAAATTGGATGATCCAGTGTGCCACCTGCCATGAGTTGCAAAGAGTGAATTTTGAGAGATATTTCTTGCTGACTTCAAAGCTCATATTTATAGTCAAGATAAAAATCCTAGATGCAGATACTGTCTATATTATTTCCTTGCATCATGGTCTTTTGACATTTGGGACCCTCTCCCCTGATATAAATATTTCTTCAACAGATGAGATTGTTTTTGAATTTTATTTCTTTACACTCAAATCCCAATGTCTGCTATTCCCTGAGGAATAGTGCACGTGCAGAACTAGGTCCTCTCCTTTTCTGCTGCTTCCACTAACCAGGCATTGCCAATGGTTCCTGGGCAATAATTAAATGGTAGTAAGTTTGTTGTAATAGCTGCAATAGGAAGATATATCATTAAACTCTGTCTCTATTTTTGAATAAAGAGAAAGAATTCTTTCCCCACTCATATTTTCAGATTTGTTATTTTAGAGACATTTCAGTTGTCATTTTATGATAGCCCTTTGAAAATGACATTTAAGTGCTAAGACTAGTACAGGGGTATTCAACAAATGTTTGAGTGCCTCACCCACACTGGGGGCATAGCAGGGTAAACGAAATAGAAACAAATTACTGCTTACGTAGAACACTTCAACTGAGGGCTGTGTGTGGGCAGCAACAGAAAATAAAATCAATCAGTGAATAAGTTATTTTAATATTTTTCATTTGAGGAAAATGAAGTGTGTGAACGGGGTAGATTGGAAATGAGGAGTCCTATTTAAGGAAAGCCTAGCAGAGAGATATTAATGCTTGAGCACACTCTTGAAAAAGTGAGGGAACAGACCAAGAGGACAATGGAGAGAGATTTCAGGCCGAGGAAGAGCCGATGCTAAGAGCAAGAGGTAGGAGTAGGCCGGCATGTTCAGCAGAAGAGTCGGGGGCAGTGTTGGGGGGTGGTCCAAACTGGGGCGCCCTTTTTGGCACCAAGTCCTGTTATATCCATTTCTTCTGTGTATACCATCCATATTTCACAGTAGTCTTGTTTACTTTAAATTTTTTCCAGCTTTTTTGAGGTGTAATTGACATATAACATTGTGTGAGTGCAAGGTGTGCAGCATTGATTTGATACACTTGATGATCTACTCTCTTAGCAACTTTAAGTGTATAATACGTTGTTGACAATATTGTTCTATCAGCTAATTGTTGACAAGTATCACCATGATGTATGTTAGATCCGCCAAACTTACTCATCTTGTAACTAAAATTTGTATCCTTTCTTCCCCTACCCAACAGCCTTTGGCAACTACCAACCTGTTCTGTACCTATGAATTCAGATTTTTAAGATTCTGCATACAAATGATATCATATGGTATTTTTCTTTCCTGTCTGACTTGCTTCGCATAGCACATGCCCTGAAGTTTCTGTGGACCTTGTTACAAGTGGCAGGATTTCCACTTATTTGCAGGTCTTTTACCTCCTTGTTTAAATTTATTCCTAGTAACCAAGAAAAATTTTCCCTAAGCCATTTGAGAGTAAATTGTTTATCTGATGTCCTGTGACCCCAAATACTTCATTGTGCCCTACTAAGAAACAAGAGTATTTTCCTACACAACCATCAAATCAAGAAATTAGCATGGTTACCTCTTACTAATTAATCTTCAGAACCTCATTATAACTTTGTCAATTATTCTAATTATACATATATGTCCTAAGTATGTGTGTGTGTGTGTGTATAATTGCAACAAAATAATCCAGTTTAGAATTATTTATTGCATTCAGTTTCAGTGTCATTTGGATCTCTGGCAGAGTTAGAGGTATAATAGATTTATTGCAGGAATGCCTGTGAAAAATGGAGAGAGGGGCAACAGGAACAGTTAGGGAAAGATTTTAGACTAAGATGTGGGTCTGACACCTGTGAAAGGAGGAAGGCAAGAAGAGGATTGGTATAGAGGAGCCTCAGACTGTGAGGCAGCTCTGAGAAAGTCTTAGCCGTTGGGGAGCTCTGGCTCAAGGATTTCCTGCATTGGGCCAGACCTAACACCTCCTGTCCCCTGGCTGGGGACTGGCTATGGGAAGAACATGGCCTTTGTTTAAATCCTGTAGTGGATCACAAGTGTAGTGCATCTGAAGCCTGTCAGCTAACCACTCTCCTTACAGCTGCTCACCCATGTCTTTCCTGAAGGAATATCATATGACGTACCTCCATGGCTGCAATGGTCGTCATATTTCTTTTCAGGAGAGACCAGCTCCTGGGTCTTTTCTTTACCTTGATATCTGTGAAAATTGCAGGCCAATTTTTTCTTTTACAATGTTCTTAAATCTAGGTTTGTCTTTATATACTTTAGGATTAAATCCAGGTTCGGAATCTTTGACAGCAATAGACACCACTTGCTTTTATTGAATTGTATAAGGTGACACATGGTTTCAATTCATGCCATTTATGATAATGTTCACTTTGATTAAAGTGATGAATGCCAGCTTATCTACTGTAAAGTCTTTCCCCCTTTGTTTGTTATTAATAAGTAGACTGTGAGGAGGTAGGTACTTTGAACTTTGTAAATACTTCATCAAACTTTCAATTTCTTCATGTATTTATTTCAGTCTATATCTACTCACAGTTCCCTATATATTGATTGGCTACAGATCTATTACTACCACTAATTTGATGCTCAAATTGTCCCTGATTTGTCTGGCGGGATCTCATTCAAGCCTACTTTGGTGTCCTTTTGTTATGTACCCACAACTCTTTTTTTTTCTTAATATATATATATATTTTAATAAGGTATCATTGATATACACTCTTATGAAGGTTTCATAAGAAAAACCATGTGGTTACTACATTCACCCTTATTATTGAGTCCCCCCCATACCCCATTGCAGTCACTGTGCACCCACAAATCTTTAAGTACTTCCTTGCTTTCTGGCCCAGAAAAGATGTTCCAGGCTTATCTTGTACTTTTTGTATCCTAGTAATGGAATCAGCCATTTTCTTGAAGAGTGTGGAGTTCCTTTAATGGGCCATGGTAGGTATGCTTATTGTTTTAGGCATGTCACTGCTCTTAGGCTCTCTCAGTGGAGAGATTTACTTCTATATTTATCCACATATATTGAAAACCATTAATTTACACTGTAGTTTCCATCCAATCTAACACTACAGGGTTCATTCTAGTTTTCACCCTTTCTGTCTTTGCTCCCTTTTCAGCCTGGTTTATTGTACTTTATTTATTAGCTTATATGGTAACCCCCCTGTATGCCTCCAGCTTTCCATTTCCATTACTGTGCCTTCCTTGTGCAGAAGGAACTGTCGCCCTTCTTGAGCATTGATGCCCCTTACCAGGACATCCCCTAAACCTTATCAGTTTCTAAATTTCATGCCCAGTTGCCCGTCCCCTCACCACCCTCCTCACTCACGTGGGCTCTGACACTCCCCTCTGGATTACCTAGGTCTATTCCTTGCAGTGGACACCTACCCCTCTCTGCCAGACCTAATGGCTTTATGGCCGAATTTTTGGAAAGGGAAGGAAAAGACGAAGAAAGAAAGAAAATTCCCTTCTTTTGGGTAGGAATGAATATTGCTGTTATCCTGTCAGGTGTCACTCTACCCAGGAACTTCATGCATCATGTTAAATGACAAGATTTTATGGAAGTTAAAAGTCACTAACAAATTCCCAAATCCTGAACATTTCTCCAGTAACACACTAAGAGTAATTTCCTTCCCCATGTTTATTTTATAGTATAGGGGTATTAAAATTTGGCTTCCTCTATTCCACCTGCACGTCACCCAGCAGAGGGGTTGATTCACTGGACTGGCCCACCGGCCTTCACACATTAGTGTGTGTGAGAATCCCCTGAGCCGGCGCGGGTGAGCGCTCGTGCTCTTGGCTCCACCCCATGAGTGTGCCCTGTGCCCGGCACCGGGCCAGTGGGTGTTACATGCAGAATGTGAGGGACGCAACACCCTTTCAATGATGAAAAAAATTCACAGAGATGAAGAGATTAGATTTGGCCTCAATTAAGTTAGGCATTTTATCTTTCAAGAGATTAGGATAGCCCTGTGAAAATTATATCCAATTTGAGTATAATTTCTAGGTATTATTAAATGGCTATGCCTTTTCCTCACCCTGAAAACATTATAACATTATGACCATTATAACAATGGTCAACATTATAACAGCCATTCCTTTAAAAGCTTATTTCTTTTTTTAAATTAAAGTATCATTGATATACAATGTTATGAAAGATTCACATGAACAACATTGTGGTTTCAACATTCGCCCATATTATCAAGTCTTCACCCCCCACTGCAATTACTGTCTATCAGTGCAGTAAGATGCTACAGAATCGTTGCTTGTCTTCTCCACACTGTACTGCCTTCCCCGTGACCTACCTATACTGCGATTGCGAATTATAGTGTGCCTTAATCCCCTTCTCTCTCCCTCCCACTCTCCCCAACCCCTCCCCTTTGGTAACCACTGCTTCCTTCTCAGAGGCTGTAAGTCTGCTGCTATAAAAGCTTATTTCGTAAAGCATTATAGTTGATAAACAATGATTTAAAGAACAGCTTTTGAACGTTAAACTCTAAGAGACAAGATTAGTCAATCTTTGCCCTGAAGAAGCACACAGTCTTGGCAAGCCACTCTGATAAAAAAAAAAAGTCCTAGGAAGTCTATAGTGGTGAAAATCCCACTCAAGGGCAGAACTTCAGACCCGATTCAGTTTTAGCTAACTAGGTACTTATACTGGTATTCTACACTGATAGCGATGTACAGTCTTTGGCAAGTTGATTTCTCCAGGGAGGAGAGAGGAGGACGTGTTCTGAACTCTACCTTCAACTGGGCACTGAGTCCCTTCAGCACTGGCTTCTTTTCTCCAGGCTCTGGGCACATTGTCCCAGAGCCACAAGGTGGCAGTGTGAACCTCATCATCCTCATTCAAACCAACTGAAGCCATGGGCTTCCCAGTGCACG
The DNA here is from genome assembly GCA_032199065.1 of Smutsia gigantea. Lineage (NCBI taxonomy): Eukaryota > Metazoa > Chordata > Mammalia > Pholidota > Manidae > Smutsia > Smutsia gigantea. Next base: position 25,123 of record JAVSCE010007752.1, read on the forward strand.
CTCACCCTGCCCATGCCCCTTGGACTCATGCTGGGAGCAGTTCAGAGCAAGGTTCCTTCTACTCTCCACCCTCCATCCCAGTCTCCTCTGTCTTCTTCCCTTCTCTGTGTTCTCTTCTAAGCATCACTGGCATGGAAACAGAGGCTCTGTGACATCTCCAGTGAGCTCATTGTCTTCTGCTCTTCCTAATTTTACTAGGTAGCTGGCCCCACACAGTAAAACGCTAGGAGTGCCAGGACCATGTCATCTCAATGTACCACCATAATCCTGAGCTCATCCATCTCCAGGTAAGACAAATTCTTTTGGGAAACGACAAGAAAAAAACAACCAACCAAAGAAAAGTTTTCCTTAAGGACCAAGGAGCCATTGATTAGCTAATCTAAAAACTCCTCAACAAGAGACTAGGCTGTGATTTGAGTTTCTGTATTTGGCCTCTGGACAGAAGCTAGGATGTGAAACAGTGGGAATGAAATGACCTCCCCACCCCCCTCGAGTGAATCCAGCTTCCCCAGATCCTCTCTTCATGAAGAACAAGTTCAGAAGCATCATGCACTTGGTTGTGGGGGTCTTACATCAGTCTGTATGGATGTTGGTCTTGGTGAACCAGAATCACCTGAGTAACATTAAAATAGGAATTTTGGGGGCCCCCTTCCAAGACTTTGATTTAGAAGATTTGGAGAAAGGCCTGGGAATCTGTACTTTTAAAAAGCTCTCCAATTAATTATGAAACAGACAGGTTTGGGAGACAGTACTTTACATCATCATTAGTTCCTTGGACATAAAAAAAATGTTGGTTCTGTTATGACTTATTGACTGGCACTGACTTCCTTTAATCTTAGCTAAAAAGGTGCGAATGCTCTTCTCTTCTACTAGAAATGGAGCAGAAATCATTAGGCCAGAAAAATCTGGTATAAGAATGGATGCCCTCAATAGAGGTAAAAAAAAAACTTGGTCCCTTACCACAGGTACCAGCAATCACAGACTAAAGGGAAAACGGTTATTGAAGGACAGGTTGGGAGAAGAGTCTACAGTCAGGCATGCAGGTAATTTAATTCAAGTTACCATCTATCAAGTCCTGATATGAAGGCAAGGTTTGGTTAGCTGGATGAACCCGTTTTCATTATTGACTAGGCAGAAATGGATAAATCTGGGCCTCTGTCTCTAAGTGCAAATGAATAAAGACCTATTTTTGAAATGGGAATACAAGTGGGGGGAAATATTTTGATCCTGGTCCATTCATGAGCTCTCATTTGCTCTAATTTTTATGCACACCTGAAATTTTCCCAAGGCAGCCTTCACGTCCTTGTTCCGCAGACTGTAGATCAGCGGGTTTATAAGTGGGGTCACTGATGAGTAGAACAAGGTTACAATCTTCTGTATTCCAGCTGGATTTCCAGAGGTTGGGCTGATATATATGACCATGACGGTTCCATAGAATAGACACGCCACAGCGAGGTGGGAGCCGCAGGTGGAGAAGGCCTTACGCCTGCCAGCTGCTGAGGGGACACACAACACTGCTCTGAGAACCAGGGTGTAGGACCCAAGGATGAAGAAGAAGGTGATGAAGACTATAAGAGAGTCCAATACAGAGCAGGAAAGCTCAATTCCAGGGGCAGGGATGCAGGACAGGCCCAGAAGAGGACCAAGGTCACAGATAAAGTGGTCAATGGTGTTGGGGCCACAAAAGGGGAGTTGTGTGATAAAATAGGTAGGGACTGGATAGCAAAGGAAGGCTGTTACCCAGCAAAGAGCAACCAAGATCATGCACAGGTGGCTGCTCATGATGGTAGGGTAGCGGAGAGGCCAGCAAATGGCCAGGTACCGATCCAAAGCCATGAGGAGCAGTAAGAAGGTCTCAGTGATGCCCATGGAGAAGAAGAAATATAACTGGAGGAAGCAGGCAGTGAAGGAGATGGTTTTGGTCTCCGATAGGAAGTTCCTTAACATAATGGGAACAGTGGTGTTGATATAACAGATCTCTAGGAAGGAGAAGTTGGCCAGCAGAATGTACATGGGGGTGTGAAGCTTGCGATCCAGCTTCACTGCACAGACGATGGCCCCGTTCCCCATCAGTGTCAGGATGTAGGACACAGAAAACAGCACGAAGAGGACGACCTGAGCTTCTCTGGAGCAGGGAAAGCTCAGGAGTATGAACTCGGTCACTGTGTTGACTCCTGACATATTCATGGCTCCCAAAGGGTGGGGAGGAGAAGATGACAATGACAAAGATGACTGACCTTATTCTTTACTCCTCAGGAATATCTCCTTTTAGATATCCCCAAGTCCCTCCGATTATTCTAGTAAATAAATAGTTGCCCTGCTGAAGACTGTCAAACTTTGAGAGGGCTTGATATGATCAGGCTTTGCATCTTTGTGCTCTCTCACTCTTCTTTCTGAATTTGCTCGGATCCAGTAAAGGGATCATATGCAATTAGCAGCTTGGAGAAGGTTAATGGCATTGTAAGTACGTGTGAAAATCATGGGTTTTTATCTATAGAATAAGATATATTGATCCTTAATATAGGACCCAGAATTTCAAAACTTTGAATTTTGGAATTAGAGACACAAGTGTTAGACATCTAAATAGAAGAGGGAAAAGGTCACATAACAGACCAAAATCTTTATGCATTTCACTTTTATCCTGGATCAGTGTTGGAAGTTTAAGTGTTGGCGTATTAAGGTGGTATGATAACTGAGACAAAAAATGTCAAGGTACCATCCTTTATTTAGTGTTCACTGAAGTTTGTGAACTCAAGAAAAGTTTGAAGACCCAGACACCAACATGATGGCTTTCATCCTGGTCCCATCTGCTACCTGCTGAAAAGAAAATACTTGTTTAAAAGCTTCATCTATGTTAACATTCTACTCATATGTACAAGAGGTGAGCAATGTATCTTTTTTTTTAATTACGGATTTTAAGGGTTTTGCGTGAGCTGTCAGGATTCCAGGTTTGTGCACAGATGCAGAGGGTCACAAATGCCAGAGAATCCGAGGCCTCCGGGCACCAAGGACAGTGGTGGGGCCAGGAGCTGTCTCACTGGACAAGGACAAGGATTCCTGTCCTAGCTCGGCAGCCTCTCTGCTCCCCCATCCTATTACAGATGTGCAAGGTTGGAGTTGTTTTGGGAAGGAGAAGCAGAATCTTTATGAAAACTTCCTTCTCTGAGCCAGACTTAGTTTGGACTTTGTATGACTTCTGTAGTGAGAAAAGCAAAATAAAGCCAGTGAATCACCCAAGATTCTGTTCACTGTCATTTGGCCTTAATTTATTGCCTTTCTTAGGTTACCTTCTGTTAGAGGAACAGTCATCATTTGGTCCTAAATGACCCAAAATGACATGAATGGGTGATGATATTTATTCAAGAAAAGGTATGTGCCAAATTCAGTGCCAGATGCTTTTCTTTAAAGTATTCTAGCTAAGAGTATTCATTAACATATTAGTTTTCAAATGTGTTGCTTTCCAGATCATGTGACATCATCACTTTAAGGATGATATTGATGATTGCAGTTAGTCATACAAGAGATGGAGAAATTCAGAGTTTTCCACATCAGACTTCATTGTAAGTCTCCTCTTCAGTCTATGAAGAGATCATGTTTGTCACAGCGAGCTGTGAATGATTCCTCTAGAGCAAGAATTCAGAGTGACCCAGAAGAAACAAGTTTAAAAAGGAAGAACTATTTGTGACTAAGGCGTACGAGGATTCTGGTGGCTTTGTAAACCATGTGGGGTGACCTCACCGATCTGGAGCGCTCAATGTCTTGTTCTCCCTTGCAGTGGCTCATCATCTGCTCTGTGGCTGAGTCAAATGTGGCTAAAAAAAGGAAGAGCTGGAGTTCTGTTATGCCTGGCTCCTCACAGACACTTTGTCAGACATTTCCAGATGAAACCTCACTAACATCTTTGTTCCCCCCAAAGCCTGGTTCTGACTGGGTACACCTCTTGGTTAATAAGGAGAGAATTTACATACTGTTGAGGCTTCTTCCCCATCTTCATCTCTCAGTTCCCTGATGCCTACACCACTTAGTTGTAAAGATGAATCTCTTTACATTAATTAATGTAACGTGCTGTTGTTTTTACAGCCACACAAAAGAGGGCAGAGATAAGGAGCATACCTGAGAACTCTCCTCTACTTCTATACTTGTATCTCTTCTGAACCCATCTCTTCACAGACCTGTCAGGTCTGACTTGTAATCTTCTGTTTTCACTGCAGTGAAAGGCAGGCAAGATGGAGCGCATGGCATCCTTGGCAGCCAGCAGCCTAGAGAGGAGACTTGCATTGCTGGACACAGGATACTGGTTTGGAGAGAAATGGGCGCATTTGCTGCACAACAGAGACTTATGTATGTTGCGTTGAAACGTACGCCTTCTTCCTAAGGGATATAGTGTCCTGTGAGTTCCCAAAGTGAGACTTTATGAGGGAAGATTGTCAATCATGTCCCAAATGTTCCCTTCCCTCAGGAGCCCACTTATTGGCCTTTGGGACCCAGTTTCCCCAGTGGTGAATGATCATCTCATGTTATTCCTAGAGCAGCTGTTTATTTTGTTCTGCAGACAGGTTACTGTTACAGTGCAATCAATACAGCCACACCAGCTTAGCTGGAACACAAGGGTTTTGTCTATCTTCTTGTTCCCTTATATTCAATCTCATTCATGTTTTCAGTTTGCTTGCAAACTTTGGACTTTCCTATCTGTCTCATCAGAGTCATGATATCAGAATTCTCATCTTCTTTCCTATTGACTCATTAAATAACTTGAAGAGAGTCATTCCTTTTTTTTGGTAAACAGCATACTCTCCTCTGGGTCAGCTCTACTGTGGCACTGGTAAGTAAGTACCATGTCATGGTGAACAGGTCCCAGGAGCAAAAAGCACAGGTCATATGGTAAATGCCAAACTTCTAGGAGATACTTCCCCATCTAGCCGTTTAGTTCATTTCAATTTGATTTTAGCAGATTTCGTTGAGTTGTCATGCCTGTTGAAATTTTCTTTTTTTTCCAAAGTGAGGCATTGCTGAGAGAAACTCAAACTTTTGGACCCCTTTGTTTTTAATCGCTTGTGTGTGCATGTGTTTACGTGTGTGTGCACGTGCGTGCATGCGCTGTGGGTTTGTGTACACTTACGTCAGATATTTAACAATGTTTTCCTCTATTATTGGCTTGGAGCCATCACTAATGAGACAGAATCCTTGTTTATAAATTATTTCCAACTACACAGCATCAGAGACCAAAAAGTTTTTTTTTTGGGTTATGAATTGTACTTGCTCATTTTCTTAGCATCATTTCCCTAAGGTAGAAATGTTTTTGTTTTTTAAATGGTAGCATCACTTTTTCATTCATGAAAACGGATACCCTAGGGTCCATAGTCACCCATTTTTTCAGAATGACTTTTTCATTGTAAGCTTTTGGTATTTGAAAGCACAAAGATAATTTTCTTGACACTTAAGTATGATTAGGTAGCATGAATTTATCTGACATAGGGTGGATGGTGCCATGTCAGATTCTTGAACTGCAGTATTAAATAATTTAAAAAAATTCAAATACATAGTAAATTTCTCCCTGCTGGTGAGGAAGGAAGTTGGTTAAATACACCCTTATTTTATTTTATTTTTTCCACTTTCATTAAGATATAATCAACATGTAACATTGTGAACTTTAAGGTATAAATCACAGTGATTTGATATATGTGTACACTGTAAAATGGTTACCACACTAAGCTTAATTCCTATCCATTACCTAACATAGTTGTGAAATTTTCTTTTTCTTGTGATGAGGACTTTTAAGATCTATTCTATTAACAGCTTTCTTTTTTTATGGCTCCATTTTTATTAAGGAATTATTGATATACACTCTTATGAAGGTTTCACATGAAAAAACAATGTTTTTACTACATTTACCCATATTATCAAGTCCCCACCCATACCCCAATGCAGTCACTGTCCTTCAGTGTAGTAAGATGCCACAGATTCACTATTTACCTTCTGTTTGCTACACTGTTTTCCCCTTGATCCCCCACACCATGTGTACTAAACATAATAACTCACAATCCGCTTCTCCCACCCCCAACACCTGCCCTCCCACACCCCTCCCCTTTGGTAACCACTAGTTCCTTCTGCTGCTATTTTGTTCCTTCAGTTTTGCTTCCTTGTTATACTCCACAAATGAGGGAAATCATTTGGCACTTGTCTTTCTCTGCCTGGCTTATGTCACTGAGCATAATATCCTCCAGCTCCATCCATGTTGTTGCAAATGATAGGATTTGTTTCTTTCTTATGGCTGAATAGTATTCCATTGTGTATATGTACCACCTCTTCTTTATCCATTCATCTACTGATGGACACTTAGGTTGCTTCTATATCTTGGCTATTGTAAATAGTGCTTCAATAAACATAGGGGTGCATATGTCTTTTTGAATCTGAGAAGTTGTATTCTTTGGGTAAATTCCAAGGAGGGGGATTCCCGCGTCAAATGCTTTCCACAATAGCTCAACTAGCTTACATTCCCACCAGCAGTGCAGGAGGGTTCCCATTTCTCTGCATCCTTGCCAGCATTTGTTGTTCTTAGTCTTTTCAATGCTGGCCATCCTTACTGGTGTGAGGTGATATCTCATTGTGATTTTAATATGCATTTCCCTGATGATTAGTGATGTGGAGCATCTTTTCATGTGTCTGTTGGCCATCTGAATATCTTCTTTGGAGAACTGTCTCTTCATATCTTCTGCCCATTTTTTAATCCGGCTGTTTGCTTTTTGGGTGTTGAGGCATGTGAGTTCTTTATGTATTTTGGATGTTAACCCCTTGTAGGATATGCCATTTACAAATATATTCTCCCAAACTGTAGAATGCCTTTTTTTGTTCTGTTGATGGTGTCTTTTGCTGTACAGAAACTTTTTAGTTTGATGTAGTCCCATGAGTTTATTTTTGCTTTTGTTTCCCTTGCTCGAGGAGATGCGCTCAGGAAGAAGTTGCTCATGATAATATTCAGGAGATTTCTGCCTATGTTGTCTTCTAAGAGTTTTATTGTTTCATGACTTTCATTCAGGTCTTTATCCATTTTTAGTTTACTTTTGTGTATGGGGTTAAACAATAATCCAGTTTCATTCTCTTGCATGTAGCTGTCCAGTTTTGCCAACACCAGCTGTTGAAGAGGCTGTCATTTCCCCATTGTATTCCATGGCTCCTTTATCATATATTAATTGAGCATAAATGGTTGGGTTTACATCAGGGCTCTCTAGTATGTTCCATTGTTCTATGGGTCTGTTCTTGTGCCAGTACCAAATTGTCTTGATTACTGTGGCTTTGTAGTAGAGCTTGAAGTTGGGGAGCATAATCTCCCCAGCTTTTTCTTCCTTCTCAGGATTGCTTTGGCTGTTTGGGGTCTTTTGTGGTTCCATTTGAATTTTAGAATGATTTTCTCTAGTTCATTGAAGAATGCTGTTGTTATTTTGATAGGAATTGCATTGAATCTGTAGATTGCTTTCAGCAGGATGGCCAGTTTGACAATATTAATTCTTCCTATCCATCAGCACGGGATGTGTTTCCATTTATTGTTATTTTCTTTAATTTCTCTCATGAGTGTCTTGCAGCTTTCAGAATATAGGTCTTTCACTTCCTTGGTTAGGTTTATTCCTAGGTATTTTATTCTTTTTGATGCAACTGTGAATGGAATTTTTTCCTGATTTCTCTCTCTGCTAGTTCATTGTTTGTGTATAGGAATGCCACAGATTTCTGCATATTAATTTTGTATCCTGCAAGTTTGCTGAATTCAAATAGTAGATCTAATATTTTTGGATTGGATTCTTTAGGGCTTTTTATGTACAATATCATGTCATCTGCAAACAGGGACAGATTAACTTATTCCTTGCCAGTCTGGATGCCTTTTATTTCTTTGTGTTGTCTGATTGCCGTGGCTAAAACCTCCAGTTCTATGTTGAATAGAAGTGGGGAGAATGGGCATCCCTGTCTTGTTCTTGTTCCCTATCTTAAAGGAAAAGCTTTCAGCTTCTCTCTGTTAAGTATAACGTAGGCTGTGGGTTTGTCATATATGGCCTTTATTATGTTGAGGTACTTTCCCTTTATACCCATTTTGTTGAGAGTTTTTATCATGAATGGATGTTGAATTTTGTCAAATGCTTTTTCAGCATCTATGGAGATGATGATGTGTTTTTAGTCCTTCTTTTTGTTGATGTGGTGGATGATGTTGATGGATTTTCTAATGTTGTGCCATCCTTGTATCCCTGGAATAAATCCTACTTGATCATGATGGATGATCCTTTTGATGTATTTTTGAATTTGGTCTGCTAATATTCTGTTGAGTATTTTTGTGTCTATGTTCATCAGGGATATTGGTCTGTAATTTTCTTTTTTTTGTTGTTGTCTTCTCCTGGTTTTGGTATTAGAGTGATGTTGGCTTCGTAGAATGAGTTTGGGAGTATTACCTCCTCTTCTACTTTTTGGAAAACTTTGAGGATGGGTATTAGGTCTTCAAGACTAAATGTTTGATAAAATTCAGTGGTGAAGCCATCTGGTCTAGGCGTTTTGTTCTTATGTAGTGTTTTGATTACAAGTTCAATTTTGTGTTGGTAATTGGTCTATTCAAATTTTCTGTTTCTTTCTGGGTCAGTCTTGGAACGTTGTAGTTTTTTAGAAAGTTGTCCATTTCTTCTAGGTTATCTAGTTTGTTAGCATATGATTTTTCATAGTATTCTCTAATTATTCTTGGTTTTTCTGTTGTGTCCATAGGGATTTTTCCTTTCTCACTTCTGATAGTTTATGTATGTAGACTCTCTTTTTTTCTTGATAAGTCTGGCTAGGGGTTTATCCATTTTGCAGTTTTCCCGAAGAACCAGCTCCTGCTTTCATGGATTCTATTGTTTTATTCTTCTCAATTTTATTTATTTCTGCTCTAATCTTTATTATGTCCCTTCTCCTACTGCCTTTGGGCCTCATTTGTTCTTCTTTTTCTAGTTTCATTAATTGTGAGTTTAGACTGTTCATATAGGATTGTTCTTTTCTGAGGTAAGCCTTGATCTTTGCCATTTTAATTATTATATGTCTTGGTGTTTTCTTACTTGAGTCCCTTGTATTGAGGTATATGTGCACCTCTATGGCCTGAGATTGGGGATGTTTTCCACAGTTACTTCCTCAAATGCACTTTCTATCCCTTTTTCTCTGTCTTCTTCTTCTTGTACCTCTATAATGCAAATACTGTTCTTTTTGGATTGGTCACACAGTTCTCTTAATATTCTTTCACTCCTAGAGATCCTTTTTTCTCTCTGTGCCTCAGCTTCTTTGTATTTCTGTATTCTAATTTCTATTTCATTTACTGTGTCTTCTTCATCTCATCTGCTTTTAAATCCTCCATTGTATGTTTCATTTTGGATACTGTATTTTTCAAAGTTTGTATCTCATTCTTTAATTCGTCCCTGAGTTCTTAAATATTTTTCTGTAGCTCCATGATCATGTTTATGATTTTTATTTTGAAATCTCCTTCAGGAAGATTGATGAGACAGGTTCACTTGGCACTCTTTCCGGTGTTTGTGGGATTTTGGTTTGAACCAGATTCCTTTGACATTTCATATTTGTAGGTGGCTCCCTGTTGTACCCAGAATCTTTATTCTCTGGAGCTGCTCAGCCCCTGGAGTGATGGCTGGGTTTTCAGGCTAGCTGCGCTGGTGTCTGCTGGGAGGGAAGAGTTCTTTCCTGCTTCCTGGCTGCAGTGCCTGCCTCCACTAGCTGGGCCAGTGGGCCGTGCGTGAGGGGAGGAGCCTCTATCCTGTGCACTTGTAGCTGTGTAGGCGGGGCTGCCCTCTGGCTGGCCTGGCACTATGGTGACAGCAGCCAATTTGAAAACTGGTGCCTGCTGGGAGGAAGGAGCAGCAGGCTGCATATTGCGGTGGGGACCTCAGAGCTGCATTGCCAGCCAGGGGGACTGAGCGCCTGAAGCTCTTGAAAGTTCCCAATCTGCTGAGCAGAGTGAGCCCAGACAATTTTGTCTACCTGTCCTTTCTCCTGAGCAGCAAGCTCTGTGCAATCCTTGACCCTTAAGCAGCCCTCTCACTGTTGGGGAGTCTTTCAGAGGGGCTGCCTTTCTTTTGTCCTAGAGCGGCCAGTTGTGGGTACCTTTTCTCTACAAGCAGCTGGAGTCTCAGTGTCTCTATGTATTCTACCTGTCTTAGCTTTCCAACCCCACTAATCTCCAGAGCACCATGAAATGTAGGTTTGTGCTCCCAGTGCAGAACTCCTGGTCTGGGTTTTCAGCAGTTCTAGGCCTCCACCCCCTCCCCGCTCCATTTCTCTTCCTCCCACAGGTGAGCTGGGGTGGGGGAAGGGCTTGGTTCCCGCTGTATCACGACTTTGGTACTTTACCATTTTTCATGAGGTCTGCTGTTTTCCCCAGGTGTAGGCAGTCTGCCGCAGCCTTCTTTGCTGTTGCACTTTTAGGATAGTTGTATTTGTTATATTTTCATAGTATATTTGGTTTTGGGAGGAGGTTTCTGATTCACCTCTCATGCTTCCATCTTTAAGCCAATCCCTTATATTTGTTTCTTATTCAATTCTGTCACGAATGTTTTGTCATTTTTAGTATTCAAATCTCTTCTTTTTTGCTTGTGTTTCCTCTTATGTGGTTTATTCTTTTTGATGCTATTATATATAGGATCACTTACTTAATTACTGTTTTGGATGTCTGTTCTTAGTTTTTAGAAACAGAACTGATTTTTCTATGTTGATTTTGTATCCTGAAAATTTACTGAAGTCAGTTTTCACTTCTAACAGTTTTGGTGGAGTTTTTAGGATTTTAAAAATATACATGAGATCAATTCACTGTCACCCAATACAATTTTACTTTTTTCCTTTCAAATTTGGATGCCATTTTTTTTTGTTGTTGTTTAATTGCTGTGGCTAGGACATCCAGTACTATGCTGAGTAGGAATGGTCAGAGGCAACATCCTTTTCTTGTTCTTGATCTTAGAGAAAGAGCTTTCACCATTATGTGACCTGTGGGCTTGTCTCATAATGGCCTTTATTATGTTGAAGTATATTCCTGGTATACCTAATTTATTGGAAGTTTTTATCATGGAGGGATGTTAAATTTTGTCAAATGTTTTTTCTGCATCTACTGAGATGATCATAAGGTTTTTATATTTTATTTTGTTAGTGTGTTGTATCACGTTTGTTGATTTGTTTATGTTGAAGCATCTGTGCATCCAGGGATAAATCTCACTCGATCATGGTGCATGATCATTTGGATTTGTCGTTGAATTCCATCTGTTAGTGTTTGGTTGAGGATTTTTGCATTTATATTAATGAAAGATATTAGCCTGTAGTTTTCTAGATGTTTAAGTATTATATGTCTAAGTGCACGTGTGTGTATTTTTATTATGCATTTTTTTCTTTGAGCTTATTCAATTTGAAATTTAGTGACTGCTACTAACTTTGGAAAATTCTTGGTCATTTTTACTTCAAATATTTCTTCTTCCCTGAGCAAAAAGAGTGAGATATTATATATGGAACAATAACAGAATCAGCAGAAATGAATGGTTAGATAGGTAGTAGTGTCCAAGTTCATATTTCTTTACAGGTTTGAATAACGACTATAGCACTTTCCTGCCTGGAACAGTCGGAGAAGTAAAATAATTTTGAGTCCAAGTGTAATTGCACTATCTTCTGTATCAAAGTCTTCTAAAAAGTGTTATCTAGTTGGGAAGAAGGGAATGGCAATAAATGCAGCAATATGAAGATGCAGTGTTGCTCACTTCATGTTTCCTAGCTGAAAAAGCAATTATAGTAAGTAGAATGTGAACTCTGTCCTTTTTTCCTGGGGAATCAATTTTTAGTTGAGAATTGAGACAATCTGAGAGCAGTTGTCCCTTCTACTTCACACCGGCCCCCTCAGGAGACTTGGTCTTTAGAATGACTATTGAGAAAGAAATCAAAGTAACAGTCATAAAGATGCTCACTCAGCTGGGGAATAGAACTGATGATCTCAGCAAACACTTCAACAAAGACTTAGAAAACTAGAAAAAGAGCCTCTTAGAGCTGAAGAGTACAATGACTGAAAAGAAAAATACAATAGAGGGAATTAATAGCAGGCTGCTTGAAACAGAGGGAAGAATCAGTGTGATGGGAGACAGAGAACAACAGAGTAAGCAGCTTGGAAACAGACAGAGAGTTAGAAGAATTTCTAAAATGAGAACGTGCTAAGAGACCTAGCTGTGTGACAACTCAAAATGAAACAATATTTGCATAATAGTGGTCTCAGAAGGAGAAGAGAGACAAAAGAGTATAAAGTCTCTTTGAGGAAATAATAGCTGAAAAGTTCCCCAATCTGGGAAAGGAAATAGACATCCATGTCTTAGAAGCGCAGAGAACTCCTAAAATGAAACCCAGAAAGACAACACCAAGACATATAAGTAATTAAAATTACAAAGATTAATGGTAAAGAGAGAATCATAAAAGCAGTGAAAGAGAGGCAGAGAGTTACCTATAAGGGAAAATCTGTAAGGCTATCAGCAGATATCTCAGCAGATACCTTACTGGCCAGAAGGGAGTGGCATGAAATATTGAAAGGGATAAACTTACAACCAAGAATCCTCTACCCAGAAGGGTTATCATTCATAATTTAAGGAGAGATTAAAAATTTCCAGATTAGTGAAGATTAAAAGAATTGACCACCACTAAATTGACCTGACTGGATATGTTAAAGGGACTTCTGCAGATTGAAATGCTCTTAAGTGTAAATATATTTCATTAGTGCAAATACACTCACATAGTAGACCAATTACTTACAAAGTAAGTATGAAGTTAAATAGCAAAAGTAGTAAAATCAACTATACACTAAATCAAAGGATACACAAAAGATGTAGATTATGACATCTAATACATAAAGTATAGAGGAGGAAGAAGAATGAAAAAGTAGTACTTTTAGAATGTGTTCAAAATCGAGCAAATATCTTCTTAATACAGACTGTTATGTACTTAGGAAACTATGAACCTTATGGTAACCACAGACCTAAAGCTTATAACAGATACATAAAAAATGATAAAAAGTAATCTAAGCATAACACTAAAGAAACCATCAGATAACTAGAAGCGAGCATAAGAAAGGAGGATAGGAACAGAGAGGAACTACAAAAACAACTAGAAAACAAGTAATAAAATGGCAATAAGTACATATCAATAACTATTATAAATTAAATGCACCGAATGCAACGATGAAAAGACATAGGGTGGGAGAATGGATAAAGAAATAAGGCCCATCTGTAAGCTGCCTACAAGAGACCCATTTCAGACTTAAAGACATACATAGACTGAAAGTGAAGGGATGGAAAAAGATTTCATTCAAATAAAAGTGAGAAAAAAGCAGGAATAGCAGTACTTATATCATAAAAAATAGACTTCAAAACAAAGAAACAAGAGATAAAGAGGACATTACAGATCGATAAAGGGATCAGTGCAACAAGACAATTAAACAGTTGTAAATATCTATGCACCCAACATAGAAGTTCCTACATATGTAAAACAAATACTAAGAAACCTTAAGGGAGAAACAGACAGCAACACAATCATAATAAGGAATTTTAACACCACCACTTACATCAGTGGTAGATCATCCAGTCAGAAGATAAAGAGACAGAGGCATTGAATGACATGTTAGACCAGATGGACTTAACAGATACATACAGGACATTCCACCCCAAAGCAGCAGGATACACATTTATTTCAAGTGCACATGGAATGGCCTCCAGAACAGATCACATATTTGGACACAGAAAGAGCCTCAAGAAACTCAAAAATTGTATCAAGCATCTTTCAGACCACAATTGTATGAAACTAGAATTCAATTACATGAAGAAAACCAAAGAACCCCACAAACCTCCACGTGGAGTTTAGATGATATGCTTGTAAATAATCAATGGATCAATGAACAAATCAAAGAGGAAAATAATATGTGGAGACAAAAGAAAACAGAAGCACAATGGTTCAAAATATGTGAGATGCAGCAAAAACAGTTCTAAGATGGAAGTGCATGGCAATATAGACCTATCTCAAGAAACAAGAACAATCCCAAGTAAACAATCTAACCTTACCAGTAAAGGACTAGAAGAAAAGAACAAATAAAGCACAGGTTAGTAAGAGGGGCATAATAAAGATAAGAGCAGAAATAAATAAAATAGAGACTAATAAAAGAATAGAAAAATCAATGAAATCAAATCTTGGTTCTTTGAGTAGATAAAACAACTCCTACCCAGACTCATCAAGAAATAAAGAATATACACATAAGGAATAGTCACAAAGGCTACTGCAGAAATACAAAGAATTATTACAGAATACTATGAAAAATTTCTGCCAATGAAGTGAACAACCTAGAAAAAATGAACAAATTCTTAGAAATGTACAGTGTTCCAAGACTGACCCAAGATGAAACAAGAATTCTGAACAGATCAGTTACCAGTAACATAATTGAATTGGTAATCAAAAAAACTGCCAACAATCAAAAGTTCAGGATGAGATTGGTTCACAGCTGAATTCTACAAAATATTTAACAAAGAAATAATACCCATCCTTCTTAAAGTATTCCAAAAAATAGAAGAGAGAAGACTTCTGAACTCATTCTGTGTGGCCAGCATCACTCTAATACCCAAAACAATGACACTACAAAAAAAAAAAAAAAGAAAACTACAGACCAATATCCCTGATGAACATAGATGCAAAAATCCTCAACAAAATATTAGCAAAGCAAATTCAAAAATTTATCCCAGGGATGCAAAGATGGTACAATATCCACAAATCAATCAATGTGATACACCACATTAACAAAAGGAAGGATAAAAACTGTATGATTATCTCAATAGATGCTGAAAAAGCATTTGAGAAAATTCAATATCCATTTGTGATAAAAACTGTCAACAAAGTGGATATAGAGGGAACATACTTTGACATAACAAAAGCCATATACTACATACAAAGCCATAGCCAACATCATAGTCTATGGTGAAAAGCTGAAAGCTTTTCCTCTGAGATCAGGAACTAGATAAGGATGTCCACTCTCACCACTTTTATTCAACATAGTACTGGAGATTCTAGCCAAGGCAATCAGACAATGCAAAGAGATAAAAGGCATCCAAATTGGTAAGGAAGAAGTAAAACTGTCACTATTTTCAGATAACATGGTATTATACATAGAAAACCCTGAAGACTCCCCAGAAAACTGTTAGAACTAATGACCAGATACAGGAAAGTTGCAGGATACCAAAATGATAAACACAAATTTGTTGCATTCCTATATACCAACAATGAACTGGCAGAAAGAGAAATCAGAAAAACAATTCCATTTACAATTGCATCAAAAAGAATAAAACACCTGGGAATAAACCCAACTAAGAAGGTGAAAGACCTGTACTTTGAGAACTAAAAGACACTGATGAAAGAAATTGAGGGAGAGACAAATAAATGGAAATTGAATATTAATCTTGTCAAAGCATTAATATTGTCAAAATGGCCATCCTCCAAAGCAATTTATAGATTCAATGCAATTGCTATGAAAATACCAATGGCAATTTTTAATGAACTAGAGCAAATAACCCTAAAATTTATATGGAACCACAACAAACCCCAAATAGCCAAAGCAATCCTGAGAAAGAAGAACAAAG
>JAVSCE010007753.1:0-45000 GCA_032199065.1 Smutsia gigantea
TCAGATCCCACAGGGTAAGGGCTCAGTCCTATAAGGTAACCCTGCCCTCCCACTTCACATGTCAATAACAAGTCCAGGTTGTCACCTGTGCTTCTAACCAACTGGCTATGTTTTGGAAGTTCCAAAGATCCCTCCTTGGGTTCAATTAATTTGTTAGATTGGCTCAAAGAACTCAGAGAAACATTTTGCTACTAGATTACCAGTTTATTATAAAAGGATATTACTCACAAACAACCAAAAATGCAAGAGATACATAGGAAAAGATATGGGAAAAGAGTACGGAGCTCACATACCCTCTTGGTGCCCTGTCCCATGTGTTCATAAACCCAGAAGCTCTTCAAACCACATCCTTTTGGCATGATTGATTAAATCATTGACCAATGGCAATTTCTTTAACCTCCAGCCCCTAACCCCTCCCTGGATGTCAAGGGGATGGGAATGAAGGTTCCAGTCCCCTAATAACTCCGTTGGTTCTCCTGGCAGCCAGCCCCCATCCTCTGGTGTGTCCCAGAAATCTCCTCATTAACATAACAAAAACACCTTTGTCACTGTCAGAATTTAGAAAATGACAAGGGTTTTAGGAACTCTGTGACAAAAACAAGAATGAAGACCAAATATATATTTCTTACTATAAATCACAATATCACAGTGGTATTTCATGATTTGTTCTGTATGTCTAGAGAGAACAAATTCCAGACTGATACACAAATTTGGGGCTTAGGTAACAGGTAAATCATGGAAACATTTAATGAAAAGAAAGGAGTTAGAGCAGGTTTGCAGGCTGGCTGTGATTTCAGTTTTAGAAATGCACCCCTGGGTTTTCCAGAATGGATGTCAGTGGACAGTTAGATGTACAGCAGCATTGGTTATCCAAGCTGTGGGGATCGATGAGATTATTCAGAGAAAGTGTAAGAAAATAGAAATAAAAAAGAATCCCAAGGAGATTGGTGGCTTAAGAGTAAGAAACATGATGCAGAGAAAGTAAGGGCAGCCAGAGAGGCAGGAAGAAGAGCAGAAGAAGGGCCTGTTGAAAAATGTACGAAGAGTGTGTTCCAGGAAGGAAGGAGTGGCCAGCAAAGTAAAATGCTAACGATAGGTCAAGGCCCATATTGATGGTCTTTGGTGATGAGAGCGCATGTCGTATTCCACTTGCATGAATATTTAGTTATTTAAATTTCAACAAAGAGTATTGAGTGAGAACGGATAAAAATTGGCCCTTGTCCCTCAAACATTTCTGTTCTGAATAGAATTATGCCTATAATTTGACCCCATAATTCAAGTTACGCAAATGCAATACAGCAGAAAGCATGCAAGAGAGCACAAGAGAGCACGAACACGCATGCTTGTGCATTTCATGGGAAAAGATCATAAGACATTTTGCATTAGAACTGCCACAAAGGTCGTTTTACATCATCTTTACATTATTATCGGATGCATCAGTATGTTCTGTGCACACACACTGTTGCACACTTGCTCTTATTGACCCAAACGTGATTTGTTTCAGTCATCCAGTAAGTCGTTCATCTTTTCCCTTCTCACCATTTACTAAGTGAGAAAGTGATAATGCAAAGACTTGGTCCCTGCCATCAAGACGTGCATGTTCTAAGAGAGAAGACAGGTGGGCAATTATGTGAATCCATGTAATTTTGTTATTAATTTTGCTGGTTCTGTGAGGACGATGGTCATTCTTATGTGTAGGGAGTGAGGGTGAGGTCAGGAATGCAGTTAGTTGTACGGAGCAGGTGATAATTAAGGGAGTCCGTGTTGAGAGTCAGCATCTTACAACTGAAAGGGAGGCATTTTTCCTAGACTTAGAACAGGGGAAGATTGGGGAGGAGGAAGTGGATATTTGGAGCAGTGGGTACAGAGTGAGCACATGCAGAGTCCTTCTGAGGCAATGCAAGTCCTGAATCTTGGCTGAGCCTAGGGTTACTTCCTCTTTAGTCTTTTAAATATCGAAAGGCTGCTCACTCCAGTGGTGCAAAATCAGTAAGGATGTTGGAGCGTCACTCTTCACCACCCTCACTGCCCTCACTGGGTATATCTGAGTTTGACAGTGTCCCTCTTAAAAGTTCAGGGCCATTATTAGAAGGAAATATTTCAGTTGTAGGGTAAATTTGAACAGTAGGAGTATGATTTTTCCTATGGTTGGACATAATAATTCCAATATTTTATTTCTAGGCAGGCAAGGCAAACTAAAATAAAAGCATGAAAAGGTGAATTGTATCCTCATTAAGGAATTTCTTTATTAATTTGGCTGTAAGGATCACAATTCTATAGTCTCCATTAAAACAGTGAGAATAAATTGCCCTAGAGTTTTGAGGCAGTGGGGTTCTGGACAGTTAGTTTGAGTGAGATTTTTAGTTCCAGTCCCAGCTAACCTTTGGGGAAGCTACTTAACATCCTTAAGTTTGAGATGTTACAGACAATGAAATGCCTACCTTACTGGGTCGTGTGAGGAATGAATGAGTTGATGCAGGAAAGCACCTAGCCTAGTATGACACATGATAAGTAAGTACTTAACATATTGATTGCCATTATTATGTGCTATAGTCATAAATAGAATAGTTATTCCTAAGCAGATGGTGGCATAAAAATCACTAGTAGAAAATTATCAAAATGTGCACATCAGTGTCCTATTATCTATATGGGTTATGTACCAGGCATCAGAAAAGTTCTAGAGATTATCAAGTTGTAGTTAAGTCACCAATACAGTACTAGCACTAGTTTTTTTAATCAAACCTAATGGATTTTTGCATCATCATACACCACTAAGAAATGTGGCCCCCTTTATTTCATGGAGTCCTGTCCTTTAGAGGACTTAAGTAAACTATGGTAAATGTGCTTTATTTGGATAACGAGGCATTTGGCAAGATAAAATAGCAGCACAAAATGGAAGGAATCCTACAGAATGAACGAGTTGGTCAGAAAGAGGTGTTCCCTTCTATTTTTATTGTATTGAAACTGTTGTGGAAAGGTGCTTGTGATTCCGCATCAGGATGCTGATTCCTGTCATCTGCTGTCTTGCTTGGTGACCCAGAACGACACCTTGGTTGTCTAAAACATTAATCTGTCAGGTTTGTAAACTTCCGTGGACAGCTCTTTGCCATAGTTTGTGACTCTCTGGTGAGGTCTTACATAGCCTTCCAGTTGACAGTGATTTGTTCCACTCCTTCTTGACATCATGGCTTGTTCTCTCCAGATTTGTTGGGCACTTTGCTGTAGGCTTCCCAATGTTCCCCTGTCATTGTGCCCTGTCATATTGCCCTTCCCTTCAGATCTGGCTTTGCAGCATGTCTCAGGGGCATGAAATTAACATTGCCAAGAGTTCGTGACTATGAGTCAGCTCATTCATGTGAAATGGGAATTAAAGGTGATGGGAGAAAAAAGGTCACCCAAGATGACTTGATGGTCCAAATCTTTGATGGATGCAGAGATGAGAGACACCGGGGAGCAAAGACTTTGCACAGTAGAACACTGGTCTTTCATTTCCCCTGCCGAGACTCAGCCCAGAGGACAGAGAACCACAGTCCTGGGCTCTGCTCCTCTCCCAGGTAGAAGAACGTGTGAGTATGCTTAAGCAATGCCAGTGGCCATAGTTCACTTTCCAATAAAATATATCAAAACCCTTAAACAGTCATTTTGCTGCAGTATTGCAAGCACAGTCACTTAGTCAGATTCCCTGAAGTCATTGGATCTTGAGGCTGAAGAGAAACAGCAATGATCTTCCATTCTTTCATTGCACACGCAGCTAGTATGATTGCATTGGTATTGGTGCTTCTAAGAACGAGGACTTCAGATCTGGTGCAGGCATGGTGATGCTTGAAGGGAAAGTAGGAGGACCAACCTGGGCAAATCAGAGTCTTCTAGCTCTGGGCATTCCGCAGGTAGTACACAGGCCAGGGCATGTTACGTTCACTCTCACTCTGGCATGTATTCCTTTGCGCTGACGTTTGCAGGTTCTTTCGGAAAATGATCTGACCTCCAAACAAAGAAGGTGAATTTAGCCTTTACATTAATCCCTGATCCTCCAGCAAAATGGCAGTGAGACTTTTTAAAAGGGCAAACCCCATAAAATGAGAGAACGCATGAGTACAGAGCTACATTTCACTAAGTTCAAGAGGCCATCAACTGTTAGAATTACTTCATGTACTAAGAAAGAAATCAGTGACGCTTCTAACTGAACATCACATGCTACCAAATAGAAGTCATCCCAGTTTGAGAGACAGCAAATGCAGAGGTATTAAAATATGAAAAAATCTTAGAACTGATAAAATATGGCAATAGACAAAGCAATAAATAACTTGTCACAGCCGAAAAGTTGAATTCTAAGCAGTGGAAGACATAAGCCAACTGATAAGGAAAATCTTCCAAAAGTTTGTTGGAGTAGGGACATGGGCATGAAGAATAGCTATAAGCAGGAGATGGGCTGAAAATCTGTTTAAATATCAATTCAGTCCCTGACCCCATCATACATAGCTGATGGCTGCTGCTCTCCCACCTGGACAAAACCAGAGGTTTGTTCTCTGGAGAGGATGAAATTAGAATATCCTAATTCAGGCGACACAAAAAGAGTGTTAACAGTGGGTGCTGAAAGTTGACAGTGGGTGTCAGTGAAATTTTACTTATTACCTCTTGAGCCCCTCCCCTTCCCTCTATCTCCAGCCTCTGCCCTTACATCGTTTTCAGAACAGGGGGCAGCCAAATGTTTACAGTCAGAGCTGGGGCTTGGGAGAGTCTTCTTTGGGCCTTGGAAACACCCAGTGATTCTCCTGGAAGAGCCCAGCTAACGCACTGCACTCATACCAAGAGTCTGATTAGCTCTCTAAACCCTGATTCAAACAGGACCAGACTGCCAAGGAACTTGAGATACCTCAAAAAGCCTATAATGTGAAAGAGAGGTCCTAAAAAAACACAAAAACAAATACAAAAAACCCCCCAGAAAATCATTATAGAATAGGAACTTTGCAGAGAGAAGAAAACAGAACAAAAAGATGAACATTATTGAAAGAAAAAAGATTCCACATCCCATGAAATAAATTCTGTGATAAATAAAAGTATTCTGAGAACAAAAACCAAGTGTTGGAAATTAAAAGTATAATAACAATAATGTGATTTGTCAGAGAATTATATGATTTTTACAAATTATTTTTTACATTGAGGTGATGCAATAAAATGCACAAATCTTAGTGTATACAGCTTGATGCATTTTAACATGTGTATACACTCATGGAACCATCACCCAGATCAAGATACCTTGAGACCTATATAATTAAATGGAAGAAACTTTACAGAATGCAAAATCAAAAGATTAAAGAGATGGAAAACTGGAAAATAATTAGACTTAGAGGAGAAATTCAGGAAACTAATATAAGTTTAAAATCTGGATGAAGAGTTAAAAGAACAGTCACAAGAAAAATTTTAAACGGGAGACAAGCATAATTTTTTTTTCAATAGAATGATAGAATTGCCTAAAATTGAACAATATAAGTTTCTAGATTATAAGGTCCCCCTAAAGGTCCAGAAAATGTCTAAAAATAGATTTATTTCAAGACCTATCACATTAAAATTTTAGGATACTTTGAGACCAAGAGAAGATACATTTTTCTGGGATGAAGTAAAAGCAGATTTCATACAAAAATAATAAAAACTCAGAATGTTTCACACTTCTCCACAGCAACACTGGAAGGCAGAAGATAATGGAGCACTATCTCAAAACTCTAAGGGAAAATTATTCCCAAACTATAATTTTTTACTTCTCTACCCAGGCATAGAGCTAAACTAAGCATGAGAGCAGAATAAAAACATCAGGCAATCAAAGGCTCAAAAACTGTCATTCACTTTCTCTTTGGAAAGACATTTTCTACCAGCCAAAGAACGTAGGAAAACAAGGAAGACAATAGGTCCAGGAAAGGGGGAATTCACATGAGAGAGAAAACGGAAATCCCTAAGAATCAGGCGAAGGGAGGTCCCAGGGTGAGAGCTGTGCAGAGAGACCAGATTAAAGCAGGTGGAAGCCTACAGAAGGGGTTTTTCTTCAATAGACAAAACGGATGTATTATTTCCTGTGTTCCATCGTGTTGACAGAAGTTTATTCAAATCGAGGGGTTTTTGTCTGGATTCATAAGTAAGACAATTAAACAAATGGACAGTGATAATAAAAAAAACTAACAATTCACTTAGGGAAAACAAAGTGCTTTATATGATGTTAAAGAAGTCATACTACAAAGTGTTTACATCGTGATAATTGCTTTACCTAAAATTGCAGTTTAACTCAATGGGGAGTATGAGAGGAGTATAGAAAATATGTCCATGCTCTATGGCAGATGGAAAAATGGAGCTCCTGCCTCGTTTGGGAGTGAGCTCCTCCTTCCATTTTGGCAAATGAGTTAACTACCCTATAACTGAAAATTCAAGGAATAATATTA
This sequence comes from Smutsia gigantea, assembly GCA_032199065.1. Taxonomy (NCBI): domain Eukaryota; kingdom Metazoa; phylum Chordata; class Mammalia; order Pholidota; family Manidae; genus Smutsia; species Smutsia gigantea. Next base: position 6,429 of record JAVSCE010007753.1, read on the forward strand.
GGCAGCTAATAGAGACGTGGATATTCAAGTCAGAACAGGATGTTAAAGATGATTGCCCCGGAGGAAATGAGAAGATAGGGACTGCTGCTGAGTTTCAAATAAACTTGACAAGTATTTTACCCATTTCAACTTGTGCATGTACAGTTCGATATAAAAACAACAATGATAATTATTTTCCAGTCTACAGTTAGAACTATAGATGGCTGTTTAGTTTTCTACAAGTATATAATTTTATGCATTTTATATATACATGCATATAATCTGACAGGCACTGATAAGAAGGAAAAGAAGTAAAGAGGAAATTTAAACAAAAGAAACATCACCAAGATTGACCTTTAACATCCCTTTCAAGTAAAGGTTACCTATTTTTATTCTTTCAGTTGATTAACACACTGAATTCTGAGAACCCATGCTGATGAGGAAGACATTTCACAGAACTACCGATATCCTTGAATTCCTATAGAAGTGTTCCTACATTCGTATGTGATCATAAAATACCTTCTTTGAAAACAGTTATTAGCTTGGCCGTTCCCTTCCAGAAAGCTTGACACCAGCATCGTGGGTCTTTAATTCATAAACATTTCTCCAGTTCCAATTATGCATCTGGCATGTGCATATCCAGGACACACAAACAGTCCCAGGATATATTTGGGGTCCACTTTCCAACTTCTGGCTGGCAGGCTCAGCTTGAATGTTAAGTTATTGGATCCTAGCAATCAGATCTGCACTGTGGAGAGTGTCTTGTCTTCTCTATTTTCTCATCCACCTCCCCCGTTCTCCACTTCTGATTAGTCCCCTTTCCATTTTCTCATATGAGGACAATTATGGCAAATCTGTTTTTACTTAGTTCAGTCTAAAGTTTTCTACTTCTTCACATCTGCCTTGTATGATTCCAACTGACACAGTGCCACAAGGTTAAATAAAACATTTATTCAAGACATTAATGAAACTATGCACACATATCTTCTGATTTCAGTTTTCGTACTGAGTTAGCTAAGCCACCCCTAAAGACTTTACATGCTTGAATTCACTTAAAAAACTTAATATACCAAATTTAATTAAGCCAAATTAATTTTAAACTTACACTCTTTAGGAAAAATTTATAAAACTATATGATAATTTTTCTAATAATCCTAATGTATTGTGTGACTCAGCAATGTTCTATTTTAGGGGGAAAATCATTTAAATCCGTCTCTTAGTTAATGAACTTTGGCATCCTGTTTCTGCTACTCTCATAAACTTTTATCTCGAGAACAAGATAATTTCCACATAGTGGGGAGACTTAGATTCTCTAACACTATTTTGCTTTTTCTTAGAATTTCATTTGCTGCAGGATGTCTTCTCCAATCTAAACACTAGTCTAAATTCCCAAGAAATTCCAATTTCTCTGGACTTTTTCTGAATCACATTTTTTGGGTATATTAAAATAATTTATGTATAATTGACATACAGAAAAACTGCCTGTATTTACTGTATGCAATTTGATGAGTTTGAGTATATATACATATATATATATATATACACACCCAGAATCCGATCAGTGCAATCAAGGTAATAAACATATCTGTCATATTCCTCACCTCCAAGCTTCATTATGCCCTTTGTTATTGTTGTTATTGTTCTTTTAGGAACACTTAATACGAGATATGCCCTTTTAACAAATTTTTAAGGGCATAACACTGTGATGTTAACTATAGGTACTATGTTGTATAGCAGATCTCTAGAACTTGTCCATCCCGTGGAACTTTATACCCATTGAACACCAACTCTCCATTTCCCTGACTTCCTAGCCCCTGGCAACTATCATCTATTTTCTGCTTCTGTAAGTTTGACTATTTTAGACCCCTCGGGTAAGTGGAATCATGCCTTTTTGGTCCTTCTGTAATGGATATATTTCACTTAGCATAGTGTCTTCATCACAGATGGTACAATCTCCTTCTTTTCTAAGGCTGAATAATTTTCCATTGTGTAAATTGTGTATATATACTGCATTTTTTTTACCTGTCTATTGTCCATTTAGGTTGTTTATCTATCTTGGCTATTGTGAATAATGGTGCAGTAAACACGGGAGTGCACACACCTCTGATCCTGATTTTAATCATTTTGGGTTTGTATGCAGGAGTGGAATTGCTAGATCATATGGTCAGTCTATTTTTAGTTTTCTGAGGAACCTCCATATTGGTACATAGAGGTTGCAACATTTTAGTTTTCCACCAACAGTGTAACAAGGGTTCTGGTTTCTCTACATCCTTGCCAATACTTATCATTTTTTTAATAAGAGCCCTCCTAAAGGTGTGAGGGGACATCTCGTTGTGGTTTTTGATTTGCTTTTCCTTGATGGTAAGTGATGTTGAGCTCCACTTTATATACCTCTTGTCCCTGTATATGTCTTCTTTGGGAATATGTCTATTCAAGCATTTTACCCATTTAAAACATTGTTTTAACTATTGAGTTGTATGAGTCCCTTATGTATTTTGGAAATTAACCCCTTTAAATATTTTATCCCATTCCATAGGTTGCCTTTCTCTCTGTTAGCTGTTTCCTTTGCTGAAAGAAAGGAAGCTTTTTAGTTTAATGCAGTCCTACTTGTCTATTTTTGCTTTTGGTGTCAGATCACTTTTTCTAGCCTGATTTACGTCACTGCTTCTCCACTGAAACTGCCCAGGAGAAGGCCACAATAGTGGTCCTTTGTCCCACGATTATTCTATTTATTCTGCTGGCTTCTCTTGTTCCTTCTACCTTCCAAATCCAGATAACCTTCAAAGATCTTTCGTCAGTCTTCTTATCTTTCTTATAGTCTCACCTTCACTGAGTTAATTTAATACACATATTCACTTGTAACTATTATTACAAATTTCACTAAATATATTCACATATTTTTATTTTTCCAATTAGTTTCTTGGGTACCCATCTGGCCTTATTAGCAACATCCCTCTCTTGAACGATCTTCCACCTCAAAGTCTCTAAGAAACACAGGGAATTGGTCAGTCCTGAGAGGTCTGACCTCCCTCTGAACTTCAAGCTGAGTTAGAACTGGAGAGTGTCATGTTTCTGCCCAGACCACGGCTGAAGTGTCTCTCAGTGGAGCAGAAGGTCATTCCCTGCGATGGCGATGCCCTGAGTTTGAGGAGCTCAGTTGCAGGTCTTCTAGCTCCCAATTCTAAGGACAGGTTTCAGTTCCAAGCCTACTACCACCCTGGGGCCAGCGTGGGTCCTAGGAGTTCCCAAAGCCAGTCCCCCTGCGAGCCTGAGGCCTTTGCGGGGTAAGGGAGGCAGTGATTGTAAATGAGTGACAGGGCAGTATGGCATTTCAGAATCTACTTCCTGGACTTTGTAGAAATTCTAATTATTTAAGTAATCACTTAGTACAAGTGTTAATGAACTTCAGAGTCTGTGTTAGCATCATGTGGCCTTGGCATCAGTGAATTGCAGTGGTTCCTAAAACAAAATAATTCAAAGTATGGGGAATATTGAATCCATCCCATGTTAATTAGTTCCTTCAACATTCCCCTTCTCTATGTTCAGACCTCCTAAAACACCATCCTTGACCTCATTCACTTTCCTGCTTTTGAAGCAAGGATTTCTTTCCTGGCCAAGACTAAGCTTTTCACCTTAATTGTATGTGCATTTCTGTAAAATAAGAAAAAAGCAGAACCTCGGAAATAGCAATTTTATAGTGCTCACCCCATAACGGTACTGCAGATACATTTAATAAACAGATATTTATTGAGCACCTGCTATGGGCCAGGAGTGCTCTAGGCAATAGATACAGTGGCAACCCAGAAGGAAAGCTGCCACCCTATATGCTGTCCTAGTAATTACGCACTCAGTAGTAAGTGCTCAGTAAAAGTGTTAGCTTCCAATTTCATTACCATGTTCTATGTTATTTTATTAATGAAATACAGGATTTTAGGTGAAGAGAAACTTCCCTGCCCCTTGGGGACCTTGGCATTTACTGTGCTCTTCTTAGTGAAGCACAGAGGGGAAAAACACTTAATTACTTGCTTGTTTCCTATAGGCGGTGACAAAGTAAATGTTTAATGAATAGGCAGTTTAAGAAGGTAACACATTGATTCTGTTTCCTTAATAAAGAAAATGTCAATTCAATTAAAAAGTCATCATGCAAATGAGAGAAACAAGTAACCAAAAAAGCCCTCTAGTTTTAATATAGTAATAGTGAGCAGCATCAAAAAAAAACGTGTAAAAACTTAAGTATTTAGCTGGTTAGTAGATCATTTAATACCAACTTCTAAATATGGTAGAAAATAGGCAGTTACAAATCAAGCATGGGAGAAACATTGTTACTTTTTAAATACCTTCCAGCCTTCTGCTAAGATAGAGGGACAGGGCCTAGAAATGCCTTCTCATCTGAAACAACAGAATTTACAGACAAGACATAGGAAACACGGGAGTTCAAGACACTGGCCTTTAGGTAATGAAGGACGGTAATTCCTAGGACATTAAGGCAGAGCAAATAAGCTGAAACCTACAGTTGCCCCCACTTACTCTCTTAAAGGAGTTTCCTCAAAACGGTGTAGAAAGGCGAATGCAAGAAGAGCCCAGAGGGCTCCCTGAGTTCAGGAGACAGTGCTGAGGGCCCAGGGAGGCAAAGGTAGCTAGAATTCGCTGGGCATAAATAGAACAAAGGTGGTCACTGCTGAGAAAGGCAAGCATCACCATTTGCACGGGTCCCCTTCAACTATTCAGCAGAGAACTGAGCAGCCCAGGTATGTAAGGAAACCACCAGGGGGCAGGGGAGGAAGCAGCTGAAAGGATGGGAGGAAACACCAGGGCCAGGAACAGATGCCTACAGCCACCAGCCCAGCTGGGAAACCCCATTGTTCACAGGACCTTGAGTAAAAGGGCCTCCTGGGTAGTGTGGAGTAACCCTAAACTAAATTCTGTTCTGTTCTCCCTCATAAAGCTCAAATACAAGACTCAAGTGCATCAGATTGCTTCCAAGTAACTTAAATGGGCCCTAGAAGAGAGTTTAAGATATTTGTAGGAATATGAAGATATTCTCAGACCACAACGTGGTAAAAACTGTTAATTTGATATTCATTCAAAAATCACCTCACAGGAGGAGGAGCAGAAACGGGGCCCATCCTGGGGAGAGAAATCAATCAGTTGAAGCTGACCCAGATGCTGGAATTAGCTAACCAGGACGTTAAACAGCCTTTATATGTGCATTCCATATGTTCAAAAAGTTTAATAGAGACATGGAAAATATAAAACAAGGCCAAAATGAAACTTCCAGAGATGTTTGATTCATCACTGTCTAAGATGAAAATACAGTCAATGGCATGGATGGTAGACAGACATTGCAGAAGAAAAGATTGGTTAATTTGAAGATACCATTAGAAACTATCCAAAATGAAACCCAGAGAGAAATAATTTTAAAAATGGAAAAATCCATGAACTGTGGGGCAATTCCAAGCAACTTAATATACCCTTAATTATAGTCACTGAAGGAGGGGAGGTAGTGGAGAGGAAAAATAACATGAAGAATTAGTGGCTGAAAAATGTTCAGATTTAAAGGAAACTGTAAATGCACAGAACCAAGAATCCCAATGAGTTCCACACATAAGAACATGCAGAGAACTGTGCTAAGGAACATTATAATCAAATCGTTCAGCCCCAGCGATAAAGAAAACATTTTAAAAGGAGGAAGAGAATAAAAGACACCATGTATACAAAAAAGTAAAGAGAAGAAACACGATAGTTTTGTCTAATAATGCAAGTGAGAGAACAGTGGAGCAAAATGTCTTTTAAAAATTAGGGCAAAATAAACTGTTATTAGGCATGCAAAGCTGAAAGAATTTAGCTCTGAAAGAACCACCTTATAAGAAATATTGAAGTCTTTCAGACAGAAGGCGCATGGTGCCTCATGGATATGTAGATATACACAAAGAGACGGACACTGGAAATTGAGTATATGGCTCGCATGAAGTGTCTCCTGTCACCTCCTTCCCAAAAACTTGATGTGAAGGAAACATAGTGAGATCCAGCCTTGAACAAGCATATTCAAGGTCCGTTCTGACCTAACAGAGGTGCAAAAAGGTTTATGAATCCCCACCCAGACCGCTGCACTGTCTAGCTGTACTGAACTACTTGTAACTTGAACAACCATCCAACAAATTAAAGTACTTTAGATAATACAAATAATGAATTGCCATCTACCCCTGAGGAGTTCTGTATGGTCTTCATTATGTTTTTAGTTACCGACTCAAAGATATGAGTTGGTTTCCTATTACACGGATTTGAGATAAAATATATTGTAAAGACTGTAAATGAAAAATCTTCTAGGACTTGCATATTTTTGTGGAAAGAAGTTGCCCCCAAAAAAGCAGTAGAATTTACAGGGCATAGAAGGGAAGGTTGGGTACCCAAAATGCATTCAGGTCTTGCTATTTATTCCTTCAGATAATCTCTGCTGTCCTTCAGAATATAGAAGAATAAAAAGTTGAGCTTCCATGACACCATGCTTCCTCAGTTTCAGCACCTCAAAGGGGAAATTTGAGCCCTCATTTGTAAAGTGTCTCGTCCTTAGGTATCTGAAGTGTTGTTGACATGAAGTCTGCTCTTGTAAAAACAAAAAAGAGGAAGTTTATCTTCAATATATGTAGAGGACACACCAGACCCCACTTTTTCAAAGATCTCACCCCAGAATGTCCCAGGGTAGCAAATAAAATAAACTTTTCTTTTTTTGAGAAGACAAATCCCTGTACAGTTGGGGGTTTTAATTCTCTCAAACTGGCCCCTACCCTATTTGTCCGCATTTTTCAGCTTTCTTGTTTACTCATCCCCCAAAACATAACTGTGCAGATAACTTTTTTTGAGGAAGTTAAATGTGACATTGGAAACAATTTTCTTGAAATTTTTAGTTAAACTGCATGATTTGCCATAATGGTGTTTATTAAAAATGTAAGTGTTTAAGAAAAATAAAATATAAAGCTTAAAATGTGGTATCAATGTCCTGTAGTTGAAACAGCTAAGTTCCTTGGCATACTGATTGAATCATTTTTCAATAAAATTAATCCTTTAATAGTGGATGTCCGGCAGCTTTTTGGAAATAATCTTTATTGGTTCAGTTGCCTATTTTTAAAAATGATAGAGCAAATATCTCAAAAATTATTCACTCTGTAATTAAACTGCCTAGAATCAGTATCATTTCCATTTTGCTGGAATTTAAAGCATAAAATAGTGTAGGTTTAAGCATTATTATATTTCTGTTTACAATATGTAAGTAATATGAAGATCAATTTAGTATGTGGAGGTATCTAGAAGCCTAGCAGGTAATAAACACAATACTCCAAATGGTTAAAAATGAAATGAACTGTTTTTTTATTAATTGTTATACTTTTGGTGACACAAGTATTAATAGGTGTTGAGTACTGACCACCTGTCAAACACAGCACAGACAAATTTTGCATGGATGGTGTCTCATTTAATCCTCATCTCAGCAGTACGAAATAAGTATGTAAACCCATTTAACAGATGATGAATCTGATATTCAGAAAGCTTAAATAACTTATTGAAGGCCATGTGGCCAGCAGGTCCCAGGACTGTGCTGTTAAACTCAGGTCTGTCTGAGCTGCACGTCCTTCTTTGATCCCACGTCAACATCCTCTGCTTCTCCCATTTGACATTTCTTGGCACAGCATACTTTCCCCCTCGACCCTCATGTCATTTTGGTCATTTTGGAATATCTGGAAAAATATCTCGCTTTCCATATAGATGATAGAAGTAACCCTTTTGTGGTTTCCTTTCAGGAATTACAGTTTGAGAGACTGACCCGAGAACTGGAGGCCGAGCGCCAGATCGTGGCCAGCCAGCTGGAGCGATGCAAGCTTGGATCCCAGACGGGGAGCATGAGCAGCCTCAGGTACTGGGCGGCTGCTCTGGGCGGTTCTGCGCTTTGAGTTGCCAGTGAAAGTGGTTCTGCGCTTTGAGTTGCCAGTGAAAATAAATTGTGGTGTTTATCTTCTCCTTACAAACCTGGCAGTGGCATTGGAACATTCCGTCAAATGTTGGAAGGGCATTGGAACCAATCTGATTTAAGATGTTCAAAAGGTGTCCAAAATGGCCTGATTTGTACTTGAAACTCTAACAAAATGAATGCCTGCCCTGCATGTAAATTGTGCAAAATGGTACACAAAGGAAGGCTTTGCATTCAATCAGCTTGCTGGAAATCAGGAGATGCCAAGTCACAGTCTCCTAGTTGGGTTCTTTCTTCTAAATGATCCGGAGTTGCAGGTTCTGGAAAGGAAAGAGAGGACATTTTGATGTAACCTAATGTAAGCTGTTCGGTAATATGTTTTTCAATTATCAACCACACATGCAGTTCCTATGTGTAAAAATATTTCAAATCCATAGATAGAATGATTATTCAATTAGGGTTTGGTTTGAGATATGAAATATTTAAAGACAAAACAAAACTAAGTCACTTGACCGCAAAATAAATTGTCCACTTTAGGATGTTTTCATGTTTAAAAATATGTTTGTGTGTGTGTGTGCATGTGTGTAAGAGTGTGTGTTGTGAGTGTGTATGTGAATGAAGCAAAAATAAGGCTTTATAAGACCACTTTCCTCAGAAAAGCATTGTACTTTCCTATCATCTTGTTCTATAGTGTATGTGAGACACTCTACAGTTTTAGGGAGGTGTCTTAGTTAAGGAAACAATAGTTGCTCTGGCAAATAAATGCTGGCTTTATAGTGATGTAACATAATAGCAATTCGTTTCTTACTCATGCAACAGATAGAGGTGGTGCATGCTGGTCAGGGCTGTTTCCCTGTTTCCCCTCCATGTAGTGATTTAGGACCCAGCTTCTCTTTGAGAGTACTGGGCTCCAGCATGGCTTCATCATCAACTGCATTGTCAATTACATCCCCACACCCACAGGCCATTGGGAGAACCAGTCCCATGGCCTCATAGATGGGTGTGGGCCAGGGAGTCCTAGTCCTGGGGGCTATGCCACTCTGCTCAGGAAGGAGGAGTATGAGTTTGGTGGTCTGTCAGCCACCTGCTGCCACAAGAATTAAAACATCCTTGCATCCATTGGTTTATAGTATTTCATTATTATAAGAATATATTTGTAGTTGTAAAGTTTCCTGTCAGACTCAACTGCCATTAATCTTTTAACATTATTCTTTTCTTTGTTGAACATGGTAAACTTTTAAATGGAAATTATTGTGCCTCTTGTTCAACTAGGAGACTTGGATGGAATATCGTTTTCAATTGCAAAACCTTGTTGTGGATACCTGTAAGCATAGCTATTTCTGCATCCAAGTACCTAGGCTGTAAGTAACTGCAAATAGGTACCTTGAGATCTCTTAAACTCACTGCAGACTTGTCTGAATACCCCAAATAACCAAAGCAGGATGGACAAGAAAAAAGGAAAAAGGGAATTAAGTCCCTTGAAATTGTTTTCAGAAGGTTGATTGGTTGAGGTTGGTGAGACTAAGGTAGGGGGGGTACATAATGTCTGTAAGTGTGTATTTGAGTTAGTACATGTGGTTGTACACAGGTTTTTTTGTTAATGGTGACTAACTCCTGAGACGCTATCAGGCTCTTTCGGTGCATACACACTGTAGAATTGAAATAAGTGACGCCAGATCTGTGACATCCAATAGTGGGTGCTGGGGTACGGTGGCCGTGTGGACTGTGTGCTGTTGGAGGAGTCTGTGGACAGAGAGTAGTCCGACAGAGGAGACCATATTGTTTCTAAAGATCACAGAGACCAGTTTGGTTCTCTTAGGACTGGCTGCATTTCGGATGGTGCATCTATGAGGACAGAACACATCAGTGAGCCGCCATAGTAGACAGAGAACTTTTCCCACGGTTCCTTTTCTATCCCTAGCTCACAGCCCATGAACCATGATCAATAATTCTCTGATAAATGTGTATTAAATAGTGTTAAATACAGAACACATTGCCTAAGTATCTGCCCCTGTCATATAGGTACAGATCAGTCTTCATCAAGCTTAAATTTTTTTTGTATTATGGAAATCTCTAATGTTTGAATCTGCTTTTGAATAATACAAACAATTTACTGATATGTTCACTGGAGAAAATCTAATAGCTTCCACTGTTCTTTTTTTGTCATAACCTAGTTTGCTCAAGAACTAGCCTAGTTAGTTAGCACTTCAAAAGGGATATTTATAAATAAAGCACAATAGAATATAAACAATTTTTTTGAAAATGGGGAATAGGTGAAGAAGTCTGTGATAATTTGGATGTTGTTTCATACTTCTTAGGATACTAGGGAGGGAAGGTGAAGAGAGTTTTTTAGATGAAACAAAATCAACTGTTTTTCAGACTTTTTATATAAATGGTAAAAATGACTAATAGTGTAGTGTGGTTTTCCTCTGCCTTTATTGGTGTTGGTAAATTGCTCCATCTGATTCCTAAGACCTCTTTCCTTGTGGTCACATCCATGGTTTAAATTTATTGAAAATAATGTTTTTAGTATGCATTTGCAACAGTTAATCAAATCATACATGAGAACACTGAGAATCTGGAAAAAGGGGGAGTCTGAAGATATGTATGGGTGGAGCATATGACCTTTTGCATTCTAGTGTCTAGGGGAGGAGTAACTGCAGATCGGAACATTGTGGTCTCTTGAACTTTTCATAGATTTTTCTGACCATCTAAGTGCCTATCGTAGTTTCCAGAATTCAGATAAGTTAGTGGTTGTGTGAGTGTAATTCTTCTACAAAGGACGTGTTGGTGCTTCTCGCTGCAGTGACAGCTCCTCTGTGTACCTCATCACCTTCTCATTGGGGCCTTCCTCACTCACCCAGGCTAAATCTTTCCAAGCTGCTGGATCCTTTTCCCCTCCTACAGCTGGAGACTGTGGTTCCAACCTTCTCCTTGATGCCTCAGAACCATTTACACCTGAGGCAAGAACATTATTTAATACAGATGATGCCCTTCATTTAGGGGCATGATGGAATCCCTTTTGCTAATCGCCCACTCCCATCCTCTGTCCAGCTTGGTTACTTGGTTCCTACCCACTCCTCAGGCCACTGCTTGTCAATGAGACCTTGGTCTGGCAGCCCTCTGAGCCATCCAGCCTCCCCCAGGCTGGCAAACCTGTGCTGTTCTTCCAGGTGCTGTGGTTTGAGGGCCTGCCTGGGCCTGTGGCCTTGTCACGCTCTTCACAGACTCCCATTACAGCATTCTAACTCCTCTGTCTGCCTGCTGTCAGCTCAGAACCAACCCTCCATGTGGTGTGAGACTGACCTGCATGACAAATAAAGGCGAACCATGTCTGCGAGCAACCTTTCCCACTGCTGCAATTCCATAACTGCACTGCTCTTCCCATCCCAGTGCTGACGACTGTGTGATCCCCTGGACCTAGAATATCCTCCCTTGTTCTCCTGGCCACCTCCTCCTCTGGGTCCAGTCGCCCAGCTGAAGGCCTTCCAAATGTCTTCCCCGTATTGGGCCAGGTGTCCCTTTCTTGGGAGTCACTGGAACTTAAAGTGTTGGAGATGAGACTCTGTTGTCTTTTCCAGAAGTTCCCTGACACGGAATGTCTTAGCCTTTAAGGATGTGAGGGGATTTTTCTCAAGTGCTACTTGATAATTTGAGGACACCAAACTAGGTGTTTACTTACATCCCTTAATTCCCGTGGGCAACAGGAACATTTTGGGAGAGAAATCGAATTGCAGTCACAATTGGACCTATCTTACAGACTCTTCTGAAAAGAGACCTGATTCTTAGAAGATGGATGATGATGATTTATGACAATGGTCTGGAGCTCAGAGACAAAGGAAGTAAAAAATTCAAAGCTAGAGATATTTGACACATGATAAATAAGGCTGTTGGCTTTAAAGATGAAGGGGACTATGTGGCTAGCAATGCTCATGGCTTCTAGGTGCTGAGAATGATTGACAGCCAGCAAGGAGAAGAGGATCTCAGTCTTATAGCCAAAAGGAATCAGTTCACACACTGAATGAACTTGAAAGCAGATTATTCCCCCAGAACCTCCAGAAAGGGAAGTTGCCCAGCAGCAACTCTAATGGTAACCTTGTAAGACTCCAAACAGAGAACCCAACCATGCCATGCCTGATCTTTACAAAGCTTACAGAGCTGTTAGCTAAAAAGGTGGATGTTGTTTTAAGCAGCTCAGTTGGTGGTAATTGGTTATGCAGTAATAGAAAATGATTACAATACTTTTCAATTGGTCATATTAGATATATATTACAACAAGCTGGATCACCAACGATTTTTAGAGAAAATAAATGTTATTCTGTGACCATCTGTATTTCATTCAAAAATTTAATGTGTATAACTTATTGTATTTGTCATATGTACACACATGCATTTGGATTCACATGTTAAAATAATCTGTAGCTTTGCTTCTAAAATGTGGAGGTATTTGAATATGGAGTGGAGCCATTATTACCATGGATTAAGAACTACCAAATAAAGCAGTCACCTTTAGCCCTCCCCCTCCATGATTATACCTGTTCTAAAGTTCTTCATCTGGATGTATTTCAGAGATTCATTCTTATACACATGAGGTAAATAATGTGAATAGTATATCTAATCATTACTTTTAATTACATCCAGAATAACTGTCCAGTATTCTCTTGAAAATTGCTGACAGACAAGTTGTACTAGTATTTTATGTCTCTAAAATACTAGTTATATCGTCTTAGTCTTTTCAGGCTGCTGTAACAGAACACCGGAGGTTGATATATACATATAAATGACGTTTTTTTCTCACACTCTGGAGGCTTAGAAGTCCCAGATCAAAGCACCTGCAAATTTGGTGTCTGATGAGGACTTATTGCCTGGATAATAGACAGCTGTCTTCATACTGTGTGCTCACATGGTGGAAGGGGTGAGGCAGCTGTCTGGGGCCTCTTTTATAAGGGCACTAATCCCATGAAGGCCCCACCCTCATGACCTCATGCCCTACCAGAACCCCCACCTACAAATACCATCACACTGGGGACTAGGTTTCAACATTTTCAACATATAACATACGATTTGGGGGCCTACAGCACATATTAAACACATTGTTCTAGATTCCTGTGGGGAAAAAATAACTAATCCTAAGAATTTGATACAAATCCTAAGAAAGGTTGAATATTTAATACTTATGATTGTTTGATATATTTCTTATAGCAACTACTATATCTAAATGCTTTTGTTAATCACATCACTTTTGAAGCCTTACTTCTCTCCAAAATATCATCTTATATCCAAAAACTAATATTAATTTCACATTTAAAAATAATCAATATACCAAATTTTATTAGAGGTTTTGCATTGTAAAACATGTTTTAGCACAACTAAGTCCAATGAATTTTGAGTTTTAATATTCTAATAGGTACAGACCTAGAAATCTTTATAAATTTAGTAAGTCTAAAAGGCTTTAAGCTTTCTTTCATCCTTATCGCATTTTTTTTAACTCATAGATCTGAAAGTTAAAGTTGGTAGTTCCATAAATTAGAGCTAAGTTTCATTATTGTGCTTTTAGATATTGCCTAGCTTTGCTATTTTACCTGAATTTCCTTTTTCTTGTCTACAAAACTAGGCATAATGATCTGTAATTTTGCAAAGATTAAATGGAAAATATAAGTAAAGCATACATCATTTCTCTCATTGTTACTAGCAAATCATACACACATTTCCTTCTTGATGAGTAAACTTTTCATTGAAGTCTCTTTCATACTACTTCTACAAAAGATTATAAAATGGTATCTCTCACTATGGGCTAAAACAATGTATAAGGATAGCACATTTGTCTCTGTAATACAGACTAGACAACCACACAGAAATTGACACAATGAAATGGAAGAAAGCGCAAATCAATTTCCCTTTCACACAGCACAGTTAATATGTCTCCCGACCCACTGATGGAGCTGGAGATGGGACTCTTGATATTGTGTGGCTGCAGAAAGAACGATAATGCAGTGATAACCTATGTATGACAGGAAATGCTCAATAAATTAAGATACAGAAGTTAGTGACTCTTGGAATAGATTTTTTTCAAACAGGGAACAGCAGGAGATGAATACATTGACCAAAAGATAACTGCTCATTACTCTGTCTGGTTGTGTAAATGTATAAACAGAATGAGAAGTTGAGGTGCCTGGTGATGGAGCCATTTGTATGTATTTGTTTATGCTCATTCAGAGGATTGGTGATGTTTCAGCTGACAAAATGACAATGAGCATTTGACCTACTTAAGAAGAAAGGACTTAAGTTGTCAACACTGCGGTGACAGCAGCTTGCTGAACACCATGAACACTGTGTGTTCAAATTATTAAGATGGAAAAGTCAGTGGGAGCAGCAGGAAGAATATTGTCATGGATGTGAGGAGACGGTGGTCTGGGGACCGGCACACTCAAGATGTGTCTGGGGGCGAGTCCTCTGTTTTCCCAGTCCTCTGTTTCCTCACCTGGAGAACAGGAACAGTGAGTGCCTGGGTTTGTTCCAGCTCTCCCCTCACGGGCTTTTCATCTCATTCAAACCTTGCATTACAGGCAGCCAGTCACTCTGAATATTTTAATATGGACACATTATTTGAACTTGAGTAACAAATAAGCTAATTAAATAATGAGGGTAACAAGATGTTACCAAGTAAATTTGGGGCTTCAGAGGAAGATGGATAGATGTCTATATATTCATGTGAATAGTTTTTTTTTAATATACAAATCTCCAGTTAGGGCAAATCATGGACTTTGTATTTGGGAAGACACAGTTTAAAAGAAGTTTATAAGTATACTGTGAAGTGCCTTAGGAGGCCTACGTGTTTTCTAGTTTGTCTAGGTGGGGTAAAGACAGGGAGCTGTAACAGTGCATCCTCCTGAAAGATCACATGGCGTGGACTTCTAAGAAATCATCACTGGTTCCACTAAAAAATATGCTTATGAAGTCCTAGTGAGGACCCAGCTTGTTAGTGAGCGCCCCCTGGGCTGCAAAGGTGAGTATGATGTGGCTCCTGTTCTCCAGGGATTTACTGTCAAATACAGAGAGAGACGATAAGCAGGTTAAACGTGATAAAATACGTTGGGACCGTGAAAAGAACAGGCAGCAGTACCAAGGATGTTTTCACAGAGGCACATTGTGTGTCAAGAATGTGAAACACTTGCAGGAAACAAACTGATAAAGACACTGTGCAGAGGGACAGTGCAAAGTCACAAAGATGGGGGTCGGTCAGGGATCAGTGTGGTTGGGGTAGCGAGCCGTGGAGTCGGCTGGTGTTGGATGAGCGTGCAGACCGACGTGACCATTCTGTGAGAGGCCACAGGCTACGGGCTCCGAGTTTTGTTGAGGGGGCAGTAGGGATGCAAGAGAGTTTCCCCCAAGGGAGCCCACCATGTGATGGGCTTTGGTTCTGCTGGCTGTGTGGGGATTGGAGAAGCCCACGGAGGCTGGCGACAGAAGCACAAATCAGAGGTACTAGCCCTTGTCCAGGAGTTGGGCCATACATCTTCAACCAAGGTCATGAGCACTTACAAGCAGTTTCAGAGTTTGAGTTGGGAGGGCCTGGGGACTCACTGTGCCAAAGGAGAGAGGGTAGGATTGCAAAATTATTATATTAAAAAATATATTAATAAGCTAAGCCAAAACTGTGAGCTTAGCTTCTTTCTATTGCCAGCATTGCCCATTTTCAACAAGGAACCTTTGATTTTTTCTTTTTTTTTTACTTTTTATTTCATGGTATGTGAATGTATTCTAATTCCCTTTTATCCAGGAGGAGCTATCATAGAATTTTAAATTTAAGAGATTGCTGTGTTAGCAGCAGGCAGCAAAGCTGTTGCCTGAACTGTTGACAGTAAAGCTGTATTCATAAGCCCCAGTCTTCTCGAGCATCTGTTGGTTTAGTACCTCAAGAGCTGAGGAAGTTTAAAAATTGTCACACATTGTTGCTTAGTGGTAGGCACTTATTTGAGAAAGTAACTCTCAGCAAGATTTTATTGAAATGATCCGTCCAAGAAATTGTGAGCTATACTCAAAATTTAGCAACTAACTTTCTCTCTTTAATGTGTGAATCCTAGTATCCACCTGCTAGACTCACTGTCATGTTGGCATTCCTCACTTAAGGGCAAGAGTCTCATTCTGTCCTTTGGGACTCACATATTGCCCACCATATCATAAAGGCCCAACAAAAACTGAAGCTCTATTTGAAGGAGGTGGCATAAGGGTGGTGGGTAAGACAATGGGATTGTCCAGTAAGTTTTGGATTGGGATCTCAGCTCTGCAGAATGACATTCAGAAATATACTGGCTCCCTAGAAACTCCATTTATCTACCTGTAAAATGGGGAGACTAAGACTTACCTTAGAAGTTTGTTGTAAGGTTTAATTAGCGTAGTGTTTGTCCCTGAGGGAATATTCAATACATGTAGGCTGGCCCTCTTCTTCACCATTTTATTAATTTATTTCTATAAATATTACAATTATGACTCACTTGTCACATCCACATTTATACAGAGAAATATTATTTATTTATATGTTCCTTCTTTTTCTTTTGTTTAGCAGGTATGATGATGATATCAAATTAACTGAAGACAGAGTATTCTAACTATTGCCTTTCTCTGCTAGGGAATATTGCTGTAAAGTGATGTTCTTAAATTAATGTGTGAGTAATATGTACGTGGTAGCACAACCGTGATGCACTGAGGCATCACACCGCTCAGGACGCAGTCTCATCAGCATGAAAATTGTATTTGCCCTTAGGCAGGTAGTCGTTCAAGGTCACTATAATTTTGAGTGTCTGTGTCCAATGATTATTAAGCTTCACTTACTGCTTTTGTAATGTGGTACAAGAAAAGAATTTTACCAAAGAGATGAAGGAAGGAATAGAAAAAAATCCTTTGTTACCTAAGCACTGGAATTGTATTCATTCTTTTAAAGCCTGAGGGATCTTTGAGGGATTGTGGGAGCTAGGAGGTTCCCTCGGGACTGACTTGTGTCTAAGAGCTAAAAGTCTGCCCACCTGATTCCTAATCACACAAGCATTGCCCATGGCCATGTGCCTGGCTTTCTGGGGTCAACAAAATAAGGACAAATCTATAGGATGATGGGTTTGTAAAGTCCTCTGTTATGACAGGAAGGAGTGCAAGGTCTCATTCATTATTCATTCAAAGCATAAATCATGGACCTACTCTGTGCTGCACAATGTAATAGACACTGGGACTACAGCTCTGGATAAAGAAAGCAAACTGCGTGTCTTTGAGCAACCTACAGCCTTCATGCCTCCTTAAGATGGGTGCTTTACTTAGTAGGAATAATAACAAGATCTTTCCCTAGTTAAAACTGCTCTCCTTAGTGTCTACAGCAAAATGTATATCATACTAACCTTCATGTCCTTGATGGGCTGCTTCATACTAAGATAACACAGCAAATGCAAGATCAAAATTTAAGAGAGAATTAAATCAGCTTGATTCTATTTAAACTACCTTTTGGGGTGTGGATACAGAAGTGTATATTAAGCTTCAACCTGATCATTTCCAACACTTAGTATATACTCTTTGGCTAATGCACAGCATTCCAGAGGGAGAAAATTAATCAGAACTTAGTTGCATGTGCAATTTATGGAGTCAGAACAAAAGAATAATAAATTAACAAAGAAATAAAGCTCCATAGAATACTTGCAAATTTTTAAAGAAACTTCAAAATAAGGGAATTTTAGGAAATAGGGTATAAAGGAACTGGTGGCGTTTCTGTTGGGGGATTTGGGTCACCATCTTTCACTGAAGTTTTAAGTTGCATTATTATTTCTGAGAATTCTTTCATTTTCAGTCAGAAAAGTAAACCAAAACAAAACAAAACTCTGAGATGGTAATTGAGCTGTGATAAAATAAGATACTTCCAAATAAAGGTATTCTATTAAAATGGACTGAAGGCCTATTTTCAAAATATCATTTAATAATTGGGCTTTAGTTATGAAGTCAAGAGGATTTTTTTGAGATTATGCTAAACAAATTTTCACAAGCATATATCTTATATTTCAAGATAGTGGGCATATATAGTATAGTGAAATATATGCTATCCACATGGAGAATACATGATATTTTTATATGCATGGTTTAAAAAATGCTACCTCTCAGCTGAGGAATTAGGATTTGACCAATAATTGTTGGAGACTCTTCTCAGCTCTCCTGTCATTATCTTAGAGGTAAACACTTGACTGAATTTCATGTTTATTCATTCCTTTGAATTTCTTTATATTTTCACACATGGACATCTCCAAATATGCCAAGTGTTATTTGGCATGCTGTTTTTTTAATTTTACGTAAGTATGCTATATATTCTGTTCTCTCTATATGTGTGTTCTATATGACATCTTTACATAAATATGATATATTTTTATATAAAAAAAGCAACTTGCTTTTTTTACTCAACTCTATGTTTTTCAGATTTGTTCATGTTGATATGGGTGCTTGTAGTTCATGTTCTTTATTTCCCTGATGTCTCCTAGCACATCATGTGAATATGCCTCTATGAGTCTATCCTTCCTTCTGAGGACATTCGCAGAGTTTGCTGGCTTTGCTGTTAAAACCTATGGCTAGGGATGTAATTTAGGGACTCCTAGTATAGGCGTGCAAGGGTTTCTCTTGGGCATGTACAGAAAAGCACTGGCTGGCTTGTAGGATTTGAACATAACTTCCTCTAGAACGTCAAAGAGCTTTCTTTCAAGTAGCTGTGCAGATTTGTATTGCTCTGACAGCCCTTGTTCCATGGACTTGCTGTTTTCCAAGTTTTTGATGGCAGCATTGTCGCACATCTGGTGGGTTTAAAGTTTCCATCTCCCTGACTTCTGCACGAATGCATTTTGATATACTTTTTATACCTTTATTATATATTCAGGTTTATGCTTCTGTTGAATGCCTATGCATGTCTTTTGTACATCTTTCTGATGGTTTTCCATTTTCCTATTTTAATTTTCAGTTATTCAGATACTAATCTTTTGTGAGTTTGTGTTACAGCCATGTTCTCTCGGTTGTGCTTTTCTCTTCATGATGGTGTTCTCTGGTGAACGGGAGTGCGTATTTTTGTGTAGTTAGGTTGATTGGTCTGTCTTCTTTATGATTCATGCTTTGGGGAGTCTTGTTTAAGAAATCCTGATTCAGTTTTATTTCCATGTAAACAATTGATTGCCGCAATTGAGTAAACTGTAATTTACTATTGAGTAATTGCTATTGAGTCAATTGTCATCTATTCCTTAAGCTACAATGCCATCTCTGTCACATGTCAGACTTTCACATATATGTGGTCTACGTCTGGCAAATTAGAGAATTAAAGCTTTATCGCTTGGAGTCTTTCTATTTATGAACTTGATGTCGGTCCATTTTATTAGCTGTCCTTTAATTAAGTGTATACATTTCCTCTTCAGGGCCTTATACTGTGCTTTGCTTCATTCATTCTTAGGTTCCGTAGGATTTTTGTTGTTTTTGGAAATGTCTTTTTCCACTTAAGGTGTATTTGCTAAGAGTTCCTTTTTTACATAGAAATATCATTGATTTTTATATATTGATCTAATACCAAGCAATCTCTTTGCTAAACTCTGCCACAACTTTTGTAATTTATAGAGTACTCTAGGGTTTGTATATGAGTAACCTGTTAAGGTTATTCTATGATGTCTTCTCTTAAAATCTTTTAAATTCCATTTTGTTTTGTTTTGTTTTTGCACTGGTAACAAGTGGGAGAGAATAGGCAGCATTTTTTTATTTAATGGAATTCCCTTAATCTTTTTCACTATGAAAACTGTTGCAGAATTTTTTATAACAACTTCATTGAGATATAATTCATGTACTATTCAATTAACTCATTTAATGTGTACAATTTAGTGTTTTTTTAGCATATTCATAGAGTCTTGCAACCCTTGCCACAATCAATTTTAGGACATTAACCACCCCACAGAGAAGCCTCACACCTTTTGCCAGCCCTACATATTTGTATTGTTGGACATTTCATTATGAATAGAATCATGCATTATGAGGCCTTTTATGATTTTCCCTGTTACTTAGCATAATGTTTCAAAGTTCATCCATGTTGTACAATGTATCAGTATTTCATTTATTTTATTGCCCAGTAATATTCAATTATGTGGATATAACACACTTTATTTATCCATTAATCGGTTGGACATTTATGTTGGTTTCTATTTTTGGATATTATGAATAGTGCTGCTGTGGACATTCCTGTATGAGTTTTTATGTGCACATACGTTTTCATTTCTCTTGGACATACAGCTACAAGTGAAATTGCTGGGCCATCTAATTGTTTTTTTAGATTTATTTCATCTAGTTAAAGTCATTCCGTTTTCATTCCTAATTTACTGTTTCCTCATACAAAACTCTTAAATTTTAGTGTTTGCAGCTATCAATAGCTTGTTCTTTTTTGTTGCTGACTAGTGTGCCGCTGTGTGAATGTACCACAATTTGTGTATATAGTCACCTGTTGATGGACATTAGGATGGTTTAGTTTTGCTATTTGCAAATTAAGCTACTGTGAACAATTCTTGTAAACAAGTCTTTATATGAAATATACTGTCTTTTTATGTGGTAAATACCTACAGGTGGAATGGCTGGGTCACATGGCAGGCATATGTTTAACTTTTCAAGAGAGCGCTGAACCATTTTCCAAAGTAGTTGTGCTATTTCTAATCCTATCAGCATCATATGAGAGTTCTGTTGAGCTATTTATAATATTCAATTTTAAGCTATATTTTTATTTCTGTAAGTTCAGTTAATTTTTATTTAAATTTTCTTTGGAATATTGGATAATTCCTCTAAGTTTTAATTGCCAAGTCCCATTTATGTCTCTAGACATCTAAAACAAGCCTTTTCATAGTCTGAATCTGATCATTCCACTGTTTTCAGTCTTTGTAATTTTTATTCTTCTGTTAATTGTTTGTAATGACTCTTGCTCATGGGACTTATTTTCTCTTCTGTTCAAGACTCTGATTCTGGGTTCATGTACCTAGGAGCTTATGTGTGGGAATTATTTGAGATCTGAGTTTAAAGTTTGGTCCTCCAAGGAAGGCATGTCATTTCTTCTGCCCATTACAAAGAAGCCCTATGACCTAAGACCACTTTAAACTGAGTTGTTGGCCTGAATTTAGACAAAGCATCATATGTAACATAAACATTTCATTAAACACGTAAATAAGAACTCTTCTATTTTATAATACCTATGATTCCCCTTCATGTTTAGATGGAGCTGATAAAGAATGGATGTCTTGCTTCTCTCACCTGCCCTTCTACTTACTTGTGGCTTTACACAGCAGTTGTCGACATCGTCCATCTTTTTAACAAAATAAACAAAATAAAACAAAGTAAGACAGGGAAATAATTAAAGCTTAAACTATGTAGTTATTATAAACATGAATTGTAGAAGTAATGTAGGGCTGGGTTTTATTTAGAAGTATTCAGTGAAAAGAAATACCTTCTGCCCTATGGCCCGTTGTACTGCCTCATCATCCCTACATCATGGAATGCCCACACAGGCATCCTCGTGTCATTGCTTTTCACTGTATTGTGCGCCACAGATACTGTATTTTTAACAGATTGAAAGTTCAAGACTTCAGAGCAGGAAGTAGCTGCAGCTGTGATGGAAACAGCAGGAGAACTAGAAATTACCAAGCAGAGCCCGAAGATGTGCCTGAATTGCTGCCAGCTCATGATACAACTTTAATGAATGAGGAGTTGCTTCATAGGAATGAGCAGAAGAAAATTGTTTCTGGAGATGGAATCTACTCCTGGTGAGGATTCTGTGAAGACTGTTGAAATGACAACAAAGGAGTTAGAATATGCCGTAAACGTAGTTGATAGAGCAGTGGCAGGGTTTGAGAGGCTCAGCTCCAGTTTTGAAAGAAGTTCTGCTATGGGCAAAATGCTATCAAGCATCATTGCATTCTACAGAGGAATTGTTTGTGGAAGAGTCAACCAATGAGGCAAATTTCACTGTTGTTTTATTTTAAGAAATGTCACAGCCACCCCAGCCATCAGCATTGAGTCAAGACCCTCCAGCAGCAAAAAGACTATGGCTTACTGACAGTTCAGCTGATAGTTAGCATTTTTTAACCATCAAGTGTTTTAATTAAGGTATGTATGTTATTGTTTAGACATAATGCTGTGGCACCCTGGATAGACTACAGTAGTGTAAATATAACTTTCATATGCACTGGGAAACCAAAAAAATCATTTGACTCACCTTATTGTGTTATTTGCTTCATTCGATGGTCTAGAACTGAACCTGATACATCTCTGAGGTGTGACTGTAAATGGGGAGACCCCTTACCTTGAGTGGAAAGCACACCTCATTGTCTTTCTGATATATTATATTTCAACATAAAGAAGCATTGAGCCTGGAATGTTTGCAGACTTAATCGACATCAAAAATGAAAAGAGGACCTGCCAGTTTGGGGCTGTCCCTGAATAGCTTTCAAAGTTAGACCCGAAAAGAATTCAGTGATTTTTGACAGCAGTTGACTGAGCAGTCTTCTTGATGCCATTTACTTGCAATACCTGCTTGTAGCTGCAGAACACAGAGATGTGTGCTCATGTTTACTGAGCTATACAAATGCCAGACTATTGCATATATCGCTTATCCTGAGATTTCAATGTGAAAATCCAATGTTAATAAATGAGAGTCCTGTAATTCAGCTACAAAGTTTGGTGGGGGAACCTGTGCCTCCATCCCAAATGATTAGCCTTGCTTTCCTGTGGCTGCTGGTTTTGCAGGACCCACATAAACTGGAGCAGGTGATGCTTTTTAAGGATTTCTGATACTCCAGAAGAGGCACGGGCTTATGATTCACAGACATTCAGCATAAAAATGGAAGCCACTGTTTTTAGTAAGTTTATTGAGAAATTGCTTGAGTTGGGTAGTGACATTTTCATGTTTTTCAAAGTGTAATTGTAATTTGACTGGGTTATATACCATTTTAAGTTCATTAGCAAATATATAATGATTTCACTACCTTCCTTTCACCATTATTTAAGTAAGATCATGTATGCAAAAGCATTTTTAAAGGGGAAAGCACAATGTAAATGAAAGTTAAGGATAATAAATAAACATTTTGCATTATTAGATGTATCACCAACTTATGTTGGCAGCTGTAGCAATCAAATCTTTTTTTTAGAAAGTAAACCAAGTTAATACTCAGAATTCTCATTCTGAAAGTTTACTCAGAAAATGAGCAGAAAAATCTGAAATGTTAGTTAATAGGACACTTGAAGTAACGACTGAGTCATTCTTTATTTTATAATATCTATCTACTTACCTCTCCCTCAAAAGAAGGTTTTCGCAAGACAGTGGATCTCTGAGAAAAATACAGGGTGAGGGGATAGAATTTGGCATAATTCATTGTTGGTTGTATTTACTGATCTTAAGATTTGAGAATGTTCTCTTGGGTTTCCTCCAAAGCATTCCTTCATTCTCTTGGCTGATAAAGCCACTGAAGTTATAGCATGAATTCTCAACATAGGGACAGTGATGTCCCAAAAGGGCAAACATTTTTTATTGGAGAGAGCCACAAAATGTTAGATAGTAGTTTGCTGTCCTCCAAAGCCCATGGTCCATACACAGGTATGCAGTATATCTACAGTGTTAACATTGCATGGAATGGGTTGGAGGGGAGGTTGAAATAAAAATATAGAAAGACTCCTTAGAGGGCTGATCATGGAAAAAAAAAAGGTGGACAAATATGGCTTATAAGGACCTGAAGATTTGTCTCATACAGAACTCAACTGCTGAGGCCTGATAGGCATGTAGATTCACATACCCGGAGGAAAACTTATTGTAGTTAAATGGTAGAATCCATTTGGTTTAGGTGTCATATCCAAATATTCTCTCATCAAAGATAACTATTTCCTGCCCCTTATCTGCCTTTTATAGAAAATGCAAGCCTGCTTGTCATTCTCGAAGGCTAGAAGCTTAGTTCTACTTTTCCTCTGATCTCTAAATTCTTGGCACTAAGTTTCAGTAGCTGAGTTTGGGACTTGTGTTCTATTCTTTGATGTCCTTCTATGGTGGCAGCCTCAGTTTGAGGGAAAGAGACAGAAATGGTGGCACTTTCTTAACTGTGGAATGATGCCTTTGGAAAAGAACTTTTAATTTGAATAACGTTTCTTTATGGTTCTATACTGTTATCCCAGAAAATAGTACCAAACTACTATACCTAATAGTTAGGAGGAAGGAAAGATTTCCTGTGGCTGAAGTGAGCAGCAGAACTACAGACGTTGAATGCAGTTCCTTTTCAAATGGAGCCATGTTTTATAGCGTGAAGATTTGTAGAAATATTCAGTTGAACATATGGAATTGCTAATAGACAACCATTCGACCTACAGCCATAGCAATTTCATAGGTTCAAACTATGAGAGAGTGGGTGATCTTAGTAAAAATAAGCAAGTGACAGTGCCACGAGAGTCCCTGTAAATGTTGAGATTCGATTGGCTGGAGAAGGGCTACAGATTCCTTTGACTCTTGGTGTCATCTGTGGCTTGCTAACCGTAGCAATATTACGTGTAGGCAATTCTTGCCGCTGAATGACTTGCTTGTCTAGACTGTGGACTTCTACTGGTTTCCCAAATACCAATGGCATGGAGGAATTCAGATATCACTAAGCCTCTTGTAAATGACAAGTTAAAATAGGTGATCAGAAGACAGGTGGAGACTGCTTCATTAGGACTGAGAGTTCACAGCTTCTGGGAAGGGTGTTATGGAGCTGCACCAGTAAGGCAGGCCACGTGCTGGGCCCTATGCCTTGAGATGGGGGACTTTCCCAAGCCAGCAGCCACTGGGAAGGAGTGAGAACTCAAATGGGGATGCACTCTATAGTGAGTCAGAGTAACTTCCAAGTCAAAGAAAAACATTCACACATACAAGATGATTGGCAAATCTCACATCTCACATCTGCCACAGGTTGCACCTGGAGGCAGTGATCCTGACATTTCCACCTTTGAATCCCCCCACATTCTGAACATGGAACACCAAGAGGCATCGTATACTTGTTTATTGAATTGACCTGAAGTATACACCGTGCATCTAGGAAGCAACAATTAATGTTAACAGCAACAATTTTATTTCATTTTATTTTTGACATATTTTTCATTGAAATATAGTTGATATACAATATTATATTGGTTTCAAGTATACACCATTGTGATTTGACAGTTACCTACATTATTAGATTCTCACCCCAACTAGTGTAGTTACTACCTGTCAACTCAAAATGATGTAATAGAACTACTGACTATATTCTCTATGCTGTGCTTTCATCTTATTTATATTTATATAATCAATATTATGATTAAGATTGTGTGCCTCTTTATCCCCTTCATATTTATTGTTAATGGCAATCATTTTAGTTAATGTTAATGACAATAACTTAGAGACTTAAAAAATTGAGTGTGCATGCTACACATCATTTTTATAAGAAATATTTGTGGCTTTTGTTGATTCCATTTAACTGTTATTATAGACAGCCAGATGAAAAATCTTCTTAGTCTACTGGAAAACTGTTGAGAATTGTTTATGAGAACTTAGTCATTAACAATAACATCCTGTGAATTCTTGGAGAGCTCTACAAAACAGAACGCATGAGCCTAGGTGTGCCCAGCCAGACTGATTGGGAAAGAGCCCTTCACAAAAAGCTAACGAGACACCAAGAAATGGATTACTTGCATTTCTCCTCATTAAGTATCTGTATCTCAAGTAGAATGTCACTGAGCAAAGAGAGCATATATAGAATAAAGTTGCTCAGCTGCCCTGTCACTGGGTTTCTTAGCATCCAGAAAGTGTTTTGAAAATAGCAGAAGCAAAAGCATTAACAACAGCGACTAATCTTTGAAATTAACATCAGGAAAAAAAATTACTGCAATAAATATCTTTTGTCCTGTTTTTCCAGTATTCCTTACTCTGGTATGCTAAGAATACTAATAAGGAGAGTGAGCTTCAGTTAAAGGAGCAAACTATTAGGTTGCTAGAAGTGTTGAAATGATGTAAGTTACAGCTGTGCGTCCCTGGGGTGGGCACTGCTTGTGGATGGAAACTTACTGCACATGAGGCATAGATGTGTATGCTCTGCTGAGTGTCCTGCAAAAATTCACGCATTTTTCTTCCTTTCCCCTCCTCTTCCGTTAAATGAAAATCCTGACCTCTGAACTGTTCTAATTAAATGGAAAACTGAATCTGTTTCTTATGGAATTCAAGGTTTTGCTCCACTGGCTTGGAATTAGTTTATGGAGACACTGCTACTTTACTGTTTGGAATAAACCAGTACAAGAATGGATAATCTCCAAAATGGTGCTTACACAGGAAGAATTTCTTCAGATTCAGGTCCATGGTGATCCTAAATCCACCAAACGGTAGATGAGCTTTTGAGCTGCTTCAGAATATTCTAGGCACATCATGGGAGAATATAGCATGTCTTAAATTGGAATTAATGAGATCAGAAGTAGCACCTATAATTCTACACTCTATAGTATTTTCCAGGAGAATATGATGAAGTAACATTTATGAAAGTTTACGAATATGTATTTTAAAGAAACTTTATTTTTCTTTATAGTTATGTAGGGTGTTAAGATATGCTTTTCATTGTCCTATTTACTGAACCTAAGTCTGAATCCCACCTTCTCTTTCTCTTGGGAGGAGTTCCCTCCTTCTGAGCCCCGCCCTGTATGTGTACCCATATCCCCATCTAAGTGTATCTTTGTCATTGCTTCCCTTTTCCATGACAAAACAAATAAAAAGGAAGTGACATTTTTAAAGTAAATATTTACCCTACTATTAGTAATTACTCTACTATTTATCTAATTAGTAATTACTAAATTACTAAAATTACCCTACTAATGCCCAACTCAAAAGAATGATACAATATCTGAGAATAAGTGGATTGTCATTGACTTGTACAATGTATATGAATCCCATTCAATCCCACAATGTTTTACACCACAGAAAAAATTTTAAGGCCAATATTTACTCTTATGTAATGTATAAAGTATAACAAAAAGGGTAATCTCAACATTACTTTTCAGATATTTATTATTCTGAGGATGAATTTTCTTTCCAAAAGGCTATGGATAGTAAAGAACATGAACTAGTATTAAAGATATCTGGGTCATCTCTAAGTAGTGCTTTAGAGCTTTAAGTAAACTTCCCCTCACCACCTCAAATTAATTAATACATATAACAAAACTGGAAAACCATTGAGAATTTATATCTATAAAAAAAGGTCAGTGATATATCCTGCCTTTATCTCAGTGTTTGCAAACTTGAGAGTACATCAGACTGTTCCAGAGAGATTAAAATGGATTGCTGTCCCCCTCTGCCCACCCTCCCAGTTTCTGATTCAGTTGATCTTGGATCAGGTATAAAAATGTGTACTTCTAAGTCTCCAAGTGATACTCACACTTCAGGTCTGGAAGTCTCTTTGAGACTTTGAGAACCACTGCTCTAAATTATTAACAGCATTTTGAAATAACAAGAGCTAATATATATTGAGTGCTTACTCTGGATGAAGGGCTTTTCTTGCATTTTACACATAGAATTGTATTTAGTTCTTAAGACAAGCCTGGGCGGGAGGTTCTGTTTTTAGTCCTGTTTTACAGATGGGGAAATAGACAGTCACAGAGTTCAGGATACTTTTCTGAATCACCTGACCAGTAAGTGGCCGACCTGGGATTTGAACCCAGTAATAGAGGTCCAGAGTTCATGCTTTTAACAACAGGAGAAAAATATCTTTGTAAGTCAACCCTTTCCCATATTTTACTAATTTCAGAACTTTCCCACCGCACATTTTCATATTTCAGCAATTCCATTTTCCTGAGAAGTATCAAGCATGGAAAAGGCCATATTTTGGATAATATTCTGTGAGATCACACACACAGCAATGCTTTTAGTTCTCCTTTAATCTGTAAATACTCAAAAAATAAACAAGGAAAAAGGATGCCTCTTTCAAGATTATGCTTGTAAAAAAATGCACATGTTATAATGGAGAACAAAGAAAGCAGGGGAAGAAATTTCATGCTCAGTATGATACTACTACCTGTGGGAAAATATTATATGTAGGAAGCAAACCTATTCGAGAAGAAAATATACCATGATGCTAATGTACACACAAGAGAGTGTTACACATTATTTGGGTATTTTGAAGCACATTTTATGCCACTTTGTGGACTGTTTTTGACGAGGCACTATCGTTGAGAAGAATAAGAAAGTGAATCATTTTATGTGAATCCTTTTGCAGTTTAAATTAGGGCAGACTAATTAGTGTTCCATAAGAAGTACATGTAGTTGCTTTTATTTTTTAAGTGTTTTAATAACAAAGAGCAGAGAGAATGGATTGTCAGAAAAGTCTTTGAGGAAAAGCAAGCTGATACGTTTCTTAAGACACATAGCTTCCAAACAAGTCCCTGTACTTCATTTTATTCTGATAACAACCCACTAAAGAGGCAGGTATCACTCCATTTTCAGACAAGGAGCCTTAGACTCAGACTTTAAATGGATCTTGCCAGAACCAGCCTTAGGATCTCTGCCTTCTACCTCTGTATGAGCTACACTTCCCCAAATTTCCCTCCAAGAAAATGGGACTCTAGTGCCTGTAATATAAGCCAGGAAAACTATGGGGATACATAGTTACAGACAATCAACTTGGGGTTTTCAAATTCCAAATATATTACTACTCATCAAATTAAGTAAGTGTAACACTGGGGGGAAAATATTTTCCCAGCCCAGGGCAAAATACCTTTGAAACCAAAATCAGTCAAAGGAAGAAATAAAGTGGAGGAACCATTTATTGCTTACAAGCAGTCATCCACTTCTGCTCACCCGTGGCTCTTATGACGCAGCTGCAAAAAAGGACCCCACCCAAACTCTCCAGTCCAGATATGCTCTCACTCCCCCATGTCATCACCTATTGATATGGAGATGAACTACTTCTCTCCACCCCTTGGAAACACCTATTGATATGGGGATGCACTAAGGCCAGGTGAGAGATTCTGGAAATATTGCAGTTTTACACATAGCCCAGCCCTCCAGAAATCTTGCCTCATAATCTACTCATTCTCCATATTCTGCAGTTGCCCCTGGATGAGAAAACTGGAGCATTGTAATGAGACTAATGACATACAATAAAATCATGATAATCCTCAAGCCAGAGGATTCACCTAGGTTCAAAGTCCTATGCAGATTAAGTCCATAGCTTTCCCATTACACAGGCAGTAGCTGAATAGGTAGGGAGGTCAGAGTAATCATCCCAGGGCATCTGCAGTCAGCAGGCGGGCCCAGGCCACAGGGACTGTAGATGAAAATAACCTTAAGGCAGTAAGATACATGTTTTAATGATACCAGCATAGGCAAATCTTGTCCATCAGGTAGGATGCATGCAAGAGAGTGGTCCTGTGATAGGACAGTGGCAGGAATGGGATCTCATCCTAGTCTAGTATGCCACTCTTTCACCTCCCACCCTGTGGGAGTTACAGATGGGTCAATATATAGGGCTATGGGAGGCCATAAAGATAAAACAAAACTTCCCAGTAAGATGCTCTTATTTCCTGAACATTTTGGGTGCACTACAGTGATTTTTGGGGGCCACTCTGCTGTTATACCAGAAACACACAGGAGGTCAGCTGTCAGGCCATTTCCTCAAGGTGCCAGAAAAGCCAGGCATCACTGGTCCATGTGTTGAAATGTCCAGGGTCACATCCACTCAACAGAGTCTCCAGGGTTTAATGCAGGTGGGGCTGGCAGCAGAATGTTGCCCTACAGGCCATATCGTGGCTTCAATAACTCCTCTTTGGTTTGCACATACAGTTGTATAGGAGAAGCACCAATGTGTGTTTGCATGTCCCCAGGGCTCAAGACTCCTTTTTGGAGCTTCTCATTCAAACGCCATACCACTGTGCAAAGCAAACTGACCAGCCCCATCGACTGTTGGTATCTGACTTCAGGCCAGATTCAACAAACCATTGTACCTCTCTATCATGCCTGCCCCAGTAAGGTTATATGGTACGTGAAAGTTCCACTTTATTCCTAATTTCTGCACCCATTCTTGTAATGTATGTCCAGTAAAGTGGATGCCTTGATCGCTGCCAATCACCTGTGGCTGGCCATAGACTGCAAAGAGACGCTCTAGGCCCCTCTTGGTGGTTTGCTGATCTGCATGATGTGCAGGAAAAGCAACCAACAGGCCAGTAGCTGTGTCCACATGAGTCATGGCATACTGATATCTTTGTGATATGGGCAGAGGCCTGGTATAGTCTACCTGCCACCTGACAAGGGGTATCAGCCCCCTTACTATTGTCCCATGTTGCTGCAGGACTCAGTGTAGGTCCCTCTTAGAGCACACAGGGCACTCCTCTGGGCTCTGCTGACTTCTTCAAAGGTCAATGGAAAGCCCCACCGACGGGCTACAGCCCACATTGTCTTTTGCCCTGTGTGCAACAAACGCTAACCATTGGACTACATAAGAGGCAGGCTTTCCTTCTAGCCAATGCACCTGGACCAATGTGTCTGCTTCATCATTCCCTGGGGATGCCAAAGGCAAATGGCCAGTCACATGATATATGGTAACTGTCTTAGTCTGACCAGAGGCCCAAAGGTCTTGCCACAACTCTTGACCCCAAAGGGGCTGCTGACCAACCATCCAGTTGGCATGGTACCATGTTGGTAGCCACAGGATCATGCCCTGATAGATGGCACAGCTGTCAGTGCAGACAACTATAGGGGAAGGCTCCTGGGTGATCAGAAGCCATACTGCTCACAACTCAGCCCATTGGCTGCTCTCCCCCTTCCTGTCCTCCATTGATATTGTCTCATTCTTAGGATAGAAAGCCACAGCCCTCTGCTTTGGGGGCTGCCCACCACTGGAGCCATCTGTATACCAAGCATCTTCAGGTACAGGGGCTTTTCCTTCCTGATAAGGACTCTCGGCTATCAATGGCTCAAAAGCAAGTTCTTTCTGCTTTCCACTGGTATATGTCACTGGCCCCAGTGAGTGTTGGAGTTCTCCACTTAAGGGGCTATTGGAGAGGGCACTATGCTTCTCTAACTATGCGCCCCATTTGACCAGTTTAGGCATTTGTGCCACACCACTCCGTGGCCTTTGGGTTCAGTCTTGCACCCACCCTGCAGTGCAATAGGTGGTTATTACCTTGGTCGGAGCTGTTTCAGTGATGGGCTCTGTAGCCAGCAAAGTGTGTTACACAGAAGCCAGTTGCTTTTCTATCAGGGTGTACAGGACCTCTGCTCCTGTCCATAGTGTAACCAGAATCCAATAGGTTGGTGCGTCCATTCAGGCCACTGCCAAAGGCCCAATCCATAACCATCTCCAGGGCTGAAGGCACTGCTCTTTCCTTCCTGTTCCCTAAGGCCTCCTACAACCTGGACCCTCCTGCCTGGCTGCTAGTGTATCTTCCAGGAGTGCGACCTGTCTTCTCAATAACTGTCTCCCTTTCTTAAGGGCATCCCATAGGTCACTGCCCAGCTCCTCCAAGTGACACCAAAGTGTGTCTCTCTACTGCTAAAGTCCCCCTCTCTTCTCAATAATCTTTTTCACTATCTCAAGAAACAGACATCCCACAATCCTGGCTGCTACAGCCACTCAGGGCCTCTAAGTAGTCTTCTATTTCATGGAGTGCTAATTCCACAGTTTCTAGTGTCTCCACCTATTCCCAATTTTGGGGAAGGCCCCGTCTGTCTAGGAGATGCTTTACCCTAGACCAGTTCCACACTAAGGGCTCCGCAGTTGTAAGCCCCACAGATAGGGGGCTCCTGGGTGAAGCTGCACCTTCCACCACTGGCACCACTGGGACACTTCCACTATCCACAGTGGGGATTCTGAGTACCTCCCCACCATCTCTAGGAGTAGTCCGCCCAAGGGTGGCACCTGTGAAGACAGCTGTCAGGTTCAGAGGTCCTGCCATCTCCTGTCAGGTGTAACTTTGGGCAGAAAATATTCTCCCAGCCTGGGGCAAATACCTTTGAAACTGAAATCAGTCAAAGGGCAAAATAAAATGGGAGAAACACATTTATTGTTTACAAGCAGTTGTCCACTACTGCTCACCCGTGTCTCTCGCGACCCAGCTGCAAAAAGGGACACCACCCAAACTCTCCAGTCCAGATATGCCCTCGCTCCCCCATGTGATCACCTATTGATATGGAGATGGACTAGTTCTCTCCATCACTTGGAAACACCTATTGATATGGAGATGGACTAGTTCTCTCCATCACTTGGAAACACCTATTGATATGGAGATGAACTAAGGCCAGGTGAGAGATTCTGGAAATATTGCAATTTTTCCCACATTCAGGAAGGTGAAATTGTTTACAAAATAGAAACAATTTACAAGTGGAGGTTAAGGCTGTTTTTATCTTCCTGCCATTTGAGAAGAAAAGTGTGATTTAATTTTTTGTGGGGGAGGGCACCAAGGAGGAGTGCTGCTGTACAGAAGCCAGCATGCTGTGAATGCGTCAATCCTTACAGACAGTGTGAATGCAGCAGCTCTCCACAGTGATCCACAAGCTGCCCCCCACCCGCCTCCGTCTCCAGTCTAGATCACTAAGCCCTGGTTTCTCAAAGTGAGGGGCTTTGGACTCTGGGGTAGTTTGAAAACGCATCAAGGTTTGAGAGAAGCTGTCCTGAGTTTGTCCACTGATTGCAATACTTGGGTCTCCAGGAAGCCAAAGAGGTGGAGCTGCCTTGGGAGAGTATGTTCATGTTGGGAGGGCGGATACTTATCCAGGGAGGAAGTTCATGGGCCACAGGGAAAAGTTGGGTTGTGTTGGATGTCAGGGCTTAGCTGGGGCTGTGCTGCCCCATGCCTCCAGGCTCCAGCTGGACCTCCATGGTGTGGTCAAGGCCAAAGAGTGCTCACTGCCCAAGGCCCTGACAGCTTCCACTCATGATTCCCAGTGGATCGGCTGGGAAAACGTTTTCACCCTGGGGCAGCTTTGGGTCTTAAGTTTTACTCCAGGTAGAAGGAGTTTAATTCCTGTTGAAAAATGTTAATAGTTTCCTATAAAAATGTTTAACTTTTTAGTCATTAAAGGTCTTGCATTTGATGCAACAGTTAATGTAAATTCTATACTTTTAGAAAAGGTTGGTGACCTCTTATGCCTGTGATTGTGAGCTCTTCTTGACTCTTCTTAGTTCCAAGTGTCTATGAACTTTCATTTCCTCCTTTCCCCTTCCTAGTCCCCTGAGGCTACCACTTATTATAAACACTAGTGGCTGATGTTAAAGTTTCCACTAATTGCCTTATCATTTCAGAAAGAGGCATTAAATGCTAACAATTTCCTCTTTTCCTCTGAATTGCTTACTCCTTTTATGCAAAGTGACTACTTCAAATGCTTTTTCATCCCGTTCCTCTTTTTTTCCTTCCAGTGGAAAATAACTGAGCAAACCTTTAGTGGCTGTAGGAAGTCTTTTGCTTCAGCATCTGAGTCTTCCTTGATAACATAGTAAAAATTTATTATACGAAACATTGCCCAAAGTTGATCTCCTGAGCTAGCAAATGTCCATTTTCTCCAAGCAACTTCTTGATTTTTGTTTGCTATTTTGAGCCTATAGAAATCATTTTAAATGACAGAACAAAATATTTTTATACACAGTTGGTTTTCTTACTTCCCTTGAATTTCATCAATCTCATACCATATTTTAAGTTGTTCTGTTCTCTGTAGACTGCTCACATCAACTCCCACACACATATTGTTGCCGGGCAGCTGCATCTGGGGAGGTCTCTCCCTGAGCACAAGGTGGAATCCTCAGCTCCAATGTGGGAGGATTCTTAACTCTGATAGAGAAAGAATTCACAAACAGGTCACACAAGTGTAGGTAAGGAAGGAATTCATTAAAACGAGAGTGGTAGTGGATTCAAGATGGCAGAGTGAGAGATGACACAGTGAACTCCTCCCAAAACCACAAATAGTACAAAAATATAGTTAATTAATACAACTAACCCTAAAACAGCAAGAACAAAGAAGGCTGAGCCAGACTGCATACAGACCTCATGAACAGAGCAGACCTCATGAAACAGGGTAACGTATGAAAGCCTTAACCAACGGGACCCAAGCCCTTCCGCCACCCCAGCTAACTGGTGGGAAGAAGAGAAATGGAGCGGGGAGGGGGTGGAAGCTTGGGACTACTGAACACCTAGATCTGCGGAAGCCTATATTGTGTGGTGCTCTGGATATTGGGGAGCTCAGACAGACGAGTTTTTGAGAGACTGACATTCCAGCCGTTTGTGGAGGAGGGGATCCACATCCAGCCACTCTGTGTCAGAAGAAGAAGGGCGGTCTGAGAGGCTTCCTAACAGTGAGAGGGCTGCTGAAGGGATGGGGTTTGCACAGAGCTTGCTGCACGGGAGAAGGGAGAGCTGGACAAGGTTGTCTGGGTGTGCTCTGCCCAGCTGATTGGGAAATTTGAGGAGCTTCAGGTGCTCCATCCCCCTGACTTGCCTACTCAGCTCCGAGGCCCCCCACTGTGACACACAACTTGCTGCACCTTCCTCCTAGCCTGCTGGCACCAGTCTGCAAACTCGCAGTCACTGTGCTGGCATCACCAGCCAGAGGGAGGCCCTGCCTACAACAGCTAGAGATGCAAAGCACAGAGGCTTACACGTGTGTGCTTGGCCCACTGGCTCTGACAATGGAGACAGGCATCACAGGCGGGAATCAGGAAACAGAACTTTCCTCCCGACAGGCACCAGCTCTGATGACCTACGACCCCCAACCTCACTCTAGGGGCTGAGCAGCTCCAGAGACTGGAGATTCTGCGCACTAGTGGGCACCACACAGAAATATGAAACATCAAAAGAACAGTTCAGACCAAAATCTCAAAAACCCCAGAAAAAGGGCCAAATGAAACTGAATTCACCAATCTTCCTGAAAGAGAGTTCAAAATAAAAATTATAAACATGCTTGTGGAGGTACAGAAAAATATTCAAGAACTCAGGAATGAATTTAAGTTGGAGATTCAATCATTAAGAAATTCCATATCTGAAATGAAACAAACAATGGAGGGATTTAAAAGCAGATTAGATGTAGTAGAAGAGACGGAAAATGGAATAGAAATTAGAGAAGAGGAATACAAAGAAGCTGAGGCACAGAGAGAAAAAAGTATCTCTAAGAATGAAAGAATATTGAAAGAACCATGTGACCAATCCAAACGGAACAATATCTGCATTATAGGGGTACAAGAAAAAGAGAGAGAAAAAGAGATAGAAAGTGTCATTGAGAAGGTAATTGCTGAAAACTTCCCCAATCTGGGGAAGGAGATAGTCTCTCAAGCCATGGAGGTGCACAGATCTCCCAACACAAAGAACTCAAGTAAGACAACATCAAGACATATAATAATTAAAATGGCAAAGATCAAGGATAAAGACAGACTTTTAAAAGCAGCTAGAGAGAGAAAAAAGATCACATACCAAGGAAAAACCATCAGGCTATCATCAGACTTCTCAGCAGAAGTCTTACAGGCCAGAAGGGAGTGGCATGATATATTTAAGGCAATGAAGCAGAAGGGCCATGAACCAAGAATACTCTACCCAGCAAGGTTATCATTTAAATTTGAAGGAGGGATAAAACAATTTTCAGATAAGCAAAAGCTGAGAGAATTCACCTCCCACAAATCACCTCTACAGTGCATTTTGGAGGGACTCCTATAGATGGAAGTATTCCTAAGGCAAATAGCTGTCACCCAAGAGCTAGACAAAGAGTACAGAATATGATTCATAACATACAAACAATGGAGGACGAAGAAAAAGGAGGAAAAAAAAAGAAGCTTTAGGTTGTGTTTGTAATAGCAGATAAAGTGAGTTAAATTAGACTGTTATACAGTAAAGGAATTACCCTTCAACCTTTGGTAACCACGAATCTAAAGCCTACAATGGCAATAAGTACATACCTATTGATAATCACCCTAAATGTAAATGCTCTGAATGCACCAATCAAAAGACATAGAGTTACTGAAGGGATAAAAAAACAAGAGCCATCTATATGCTACCTCCAAGAGACTCATTTCAAACCCAAAGACGTACACAGACTGAAAGTAAAGGGATGGAAAAAGATATTTCATGCAACTAATAGTGACAAAAAAGCAGGAGTTGCACTACTTGTATCAGACAAAATAGACTTCAAAACAAAGAAAGTCACAAGAGACAAAGGAGGACATTACATAATGATAAAAGGGCCCGTCCAACAAGAGGATATATCTATGCACCCAACACAGGAGCACCTACATATATGAAACAAATACTAACAGAATTAAAGGGGGAAATAGAATGCAATTCATTCATTTTGGGAGCCTTCAACACACCACTCACTCTGAAGGACAGATGAACCAGAAAGAAAATAAATAAAGAGACAGAGGCACTAAACAACATATTAGAAAAGATGGACCTAAAGGACATCTACAGAACACTCCATCCAAAAGCAGCAGGATACACATTCTTCTCAAGTGCACATGGAACATTTTCAAGAATAGATCATATCCTAGGCCACAGAAAGAATCTCAGTAAATTCAAAAAGATTGAAGTTCTCCCAACTAGCTTCTCAGATCACAAAGGTATGAAACTAGAAATAAATTACACAAAGAAAATGAAAAAGCCAGCAAACACATGAAGGCTTAATAACATGCTCCAAATAATCAGTGGATCAATGACCAAATAAAAACAGAGATCTAGCAATATATGGAGACAAATAACAACAATAATTCAACACTGCAAAATCTTTGGGACCCAGCGAAGACTGTGCTAAGAGGGAAATATATTGCAATACAGGCCTACCTCAGGAAAGAAGAACAATCCCAAATGAACAGTCTAAACTCACAATGGATGAAACTAGGAAAGGAAGAACAAATGAGGCCCAAAGTCAGTAGAAGGAGGGACATAATAAAGATTAAAGCAGAAATAAATAAAATTGAGAAGAATAAAACAATTGAAAGAATCAATGAAAGCAGGGCTGGTTCTTTGAGAAAATAAACAAAATAGATAAACTCTTGGCCAGACTTATCAAGAAAAAAAAGAGAGCCTACACACATAAATAGAATCAGAAATGAGAAAGGAAAAATCACTACGGACACCACAGATATACAAATAATTATGAGAATACTATGAAAAATTATATGGTAACAAACTGGGTAACCTAGAAGAAATGGACAACTTTCTAGAAAAATACAACTTACCAAGGCTAACCCAGGAAGAAACAGAAAATCTGAATAGACTAATTACCAGCAAAGAAATTGAATTGGTAATCAAAAAATACCTAAGAACAAAACACCTGGACCAGATGGTTTCACTACTGAATTTTATCAAACATTTAGTGAAGACCTAATACGCATCCTCCTTAAAGTTTTCCAAAAAGTAGAAGAGGAGGGAATACTCCCAAACTCATTCTACAAAGCCAACTTCACTCTAATACCAAAACCAGGGAAAGACACCATAAAAATAGAAAATTACAGACCAATATCCCTGATGAACAAAGATGCAAAAATACTCAACAAAATATTACCAAACCAAATTAAAAAATACATCAAAAAGATCATCCATCATGATCAAGTGGGATTCATCCCAGGGATGCAAGGATGGTACAACATTAAAAAATCCATCATCGTCATCCACTACATCAACAAAAAGAAGGACAAAAAACACAGGATCAACTAATAGATGCTGAAAAAGCATTCGACAAAATTCAACATCTATTCATGATAAAAACTCTCAACAAAATGGGTATAGAGGGCAAATACCTCAACATAATTAAGGCCACATATGACAAACCCACAGCCAAAATTATACTTAACAGTGAGGAGCTGAAAGCTTTTCCTTTAAGATCGGGAACAAGACAAGGATGCTCATTCTTCCCACTTTTATTCAACATAGTTCTGGAGGTCCTAGCCACGGCACTCAAACAACATAAAGAAATAAAAGCATCCAGATTTGCAAGGAGGAAGTCAAACTGTCCCTGTTTGCAGATGACATCATATTGCACATAAAAAACCCTATAGAATCCACTCCAAAACTTCTAGATCTAATATCTGAATTCAGCAAAGTGGCGGGATACAAAATTAATACACAGAAATCTGTTGCATTCCTGTACACTAACAGTGAACTAGCAGATAGAGAAATCAGGGAAACAATTCCACTCACAATCACATCAAAAAGAGTAAAGTACCTAGGAATAAACCTAACCAAGGAAGTGAAAGACCTATATCCTGAAAACTATAAGACACTCTTAAGAGAAATTAAAGAGGACACTAATAAATAGAAATTCATCCCATGTTCTTTGATAGGAAGAATTAATATTGTCAAAATGGCCATCCTGCCTAAAGCAATCTACACATTCAATGCAATCCCTATCAAAATACCAAGAGCATTCTTCAATGAACTAGACCAAATAGTTCTAAAATTCATATGGAATGACAAAAGACCCCAAATAGCCAAAGCAATCCTGAGAAGGAAGAATAAAGCAAGGGGAATTATACTCCCTGACTTCAAGCTCTACTACAAAGCCACAGTAATCAAGACAATTTGGTACTGGCACAAGAACATACTCATAGACCAGTGGAACAAAATAGAGAGCCCAGATATAAACTCAAGCATATA